>CAOLHI010000137.1:600000-868217 GCA_948474755.1 Ctenosaura bakeri | reverse complement strand
GACATGCTGATTAACTATATAACTGGCTAACTATACCATAAATCACTTACATTATAGCACAGATGGAGAAGGAAGAATCATTAAATTGTTTAATAACTTGCAAAAAAGGGGGGAGGGAATGAGAACGTTCATCAAAGTGGGAAATATTTTACTACTCTAAGAAGTCTCTTTCTTCAATAGTTTTCACAGTAAACAGGGAATGAAGATCAGCCCATCTGTTGAGCCACATTCCCAGCCATCATAAACACAATGTTATTTACAGGAAGAACTATTCCAGAACTGAGGCAGAAATTTAACAGAGATGTAGAGGCCCTCCAGACATCTTTATGACTTCTCCCTATATTAGATATTATCTTCAATGTGAACCTTTGTGACTTTAAAATCTATTGGCTGAAATGTGGTATATTCATACAGCTATAGGACATCACCTGGAGTAGGACTACAACTAAATCTGCACTTCATTTTCTAAGTTCGTATGAACCTGTTTTCCTGCCTCAGTGAACCAAGCTATGCTTTCTAATTAGCATTTTCAAAAGAGGGTAAAATAAATTAACTTTGGCTTTGATGATATACATTGGTTGATATACAATTGTATACAACTGTATGCAATATACAGTTGCTCTGATGAAATAAAATATACACTATACTAATCCATGCCTGGATAGGAGACCTTCTGAGACTCCAGTTACCCAACCATGCATTTTAACATTACAAAAAGGTGTGATATAAAAAGCTAAGCATAAGAAGGAAACTGCTGAAAGGTGAGAATTAGTTGTGATCATATGCATTCATGTGTCCAATATACTTCGAGAGAGCCAGCATGGTGTAGTGGTTGGAGCACTCAAGTATGACTCTGGAGACCAGGGTTTGAATCCTCACTCAAGTCATGGAAAACTACTAGGTGACCTTGGACAAGTCATATCTCTCAGCCTCAGAGGAAGACAAAGGTAAACCCCCTCTGAACAAATCCTGCCAAGAAAACATCATGGTAAATTTGCCTTAGGGTTGCTGTTAAGTTGGAAACAACTTGAAGACACACGGCAGCAAATGTATGTACTTGCACATGCAACAATCCCCCTTTTCTGTTACACAAATCTCTTTGCAGAAGTTCAGAAGAACATCACCTTATTTATATGCTGGCTCTAATCACTGTACAATACTGGTTGATGAAAGAATGCCATGTTAGCTCCAGTGGTAGATGCTGGGTTTTGTTTGTTTGGATCTATTTTTTTTATTTACTGCTCTTACTCAGTGACACTGCAGTTCTGCCTCCCGGTCCTCACACCTTCTGAAAATGTGAGGTCTTTGCTTGAGTCTTTTATTCAAGCAGGCAATGTAAAGGATACAAGTGGGCATACTTTGTCTCAGGCTCAAGCCATGGGAGAAAGGCTGCTCCAGCAGATCAGGGACAAGACAAAGGCGGGGGTGAGTGCAGGGAACAAACTTTGCAACTTTGGGTTTCAGCTTATCATCTGCATACATGTGGTAAATATTAACATACCATTGTTATGCAAATAAAGTTTTGGTCTGCTTTACATCTAGTCCAAATGTGCAACTCTTTCTCAATGCAATAAATGTGCAACTGCATATACTTTTTGCATTTATCAATAATTAGCTTATACAATTACACATTCCTTGTAAAGATTCATCATATCACAGACATTGCTAATCTATGCCCATTCTTTTTACAGACATTACATAATCTAGGTACCTTTCTTCTTATAAGACACATAGTACATCTCAGTGGTAAGGAACATCAATTTGCACAATATTTACCATACATAAGGCTTCATAATATCTCTTATTTCATCTTAGTTTGTCAATGGAGAACATTTGTGTAGATTTCATGTAGCATTTTCAGCATTTCTAATACATTGCATTAATTCATCATAGCTATAATTATTGTTTCAGAAAGTAAAACTCTATTTGTGATTAAGTGTTTCTGTTGCAGTATTGCAAATTCAAAGTGTCCCTGCCCATCCAGAGGATTGCATACACTAAGCAGCTGCTTTTGACCAGGGGGTAAATCAGCATGTACATGATACAATCTAATGGTGTAAGTAGATGAAACAGACCTGTTCACCTGTGACCTGTTCACTTGTGCCAATGAGAAGGGGTGTAAGAGCTTCTTCCCTTTCTGGATTAGTTTGAGAAGACCAAAAATTTAGGGTTCCTACAACCCTTAAGAGGATATTTCCCTTTTATAGGAGGCAACCCTGTTGGAATTTATTACATCATAGTTTCATTTACAAAAGAACAGCTCAATTTGCTTTCTTATTTCTTGTTTTGAGTTGGCTGGCTCCAAGTCCAGACACAAATTTCAGTCCTGCATATTTAATTCTATTTATTTTATTTATATTTCTCTATGAAACAGGTGTGGTTCCCCACTCTTATCTCTTTAGACTGGTGGATTGAGAGTCCTTGCCCCTTGTCAACTAATCTGGATTCTTTCTGGGATCCTGTTATGACCATCTGGCCACCTGGACACCCAATTCATGCTAATGGATAAAACCAGACAGGCAGAGTTCACATCAACGCTCCATTTAAGTATTCTTAAGTATGGGAATCTCAGGATAACTATATAGGATAATGCGTAGGCTCTTTGGTAATCTTTTAGGCTATTTATTATATGCAATCATAGATAAGCAAACATACTCATTCCCCTTATGGAGAAACACAGACATGTGTGCCTGCTCTTATCACATTATATCATACTGTATGTAAGGCATCATTGGATTCTTTATACTTTCCATACTGCCAGTTAAGGCTTTATACAGACATTTCAAAAAGGCTTTAACTTGCACAGAATTCAGTCCCTTGTATCATATCCATTACAATCTATTAATCAAGGAATACAACCTCATCTGTTCAGGCACTACACATGTCTAAACAGGTAGTTGTGAAAACACAGCCATCCAAGAGATTACTATTCTTTAAGCACTGCTATATATAAACAGCATGCATTATATATCTATAAATATGTATAACTGACATCTGTTACAATCATAATGGGGCATATATCTGTTTTAGAATAGTATAATTGAGAGTAAAGATTTTCTCTCCATCATGGTCTTTATCAACATGTCCAGGTAGCTTACCAAATAGAAACAGCGTAGCTGTTATCAAACAGTCTTGTTTGTAGAGTGGCGACTGCAAGCAGTCCAGTTGCTAGCTCTCTCTTCACTCCTTTTATTCTCTCCCCAGCCTTGTCCAAACTACAGATCTCCCATCAAATAAATAAAAATGGAAGTGCTGACTATGCCTTATTTATGATATCCAATCAAAACAAAAGTCTTTAGATAAAACAGCACTTGTAGTACAGTTGAAGTCTTTAGCTGCCTGCCATCCTGACTGCATCAGCCATTAAACCTTCTAGGAAGTTACTAGTGGTCACATCTTCCAGCATTGACAGAAGTGCAGACAGTCTCATCTCTTATCGTATTTACATTTGTGTAAGCATTTTACCCAGAATTAGGCATCCTTTAAATTCTCATTAATACACACATACATATACATTTTAATACTTCTGGCTTTCTACATTGTTTCTTATAGCCCAGATGAAATGCTTTATAGGTTGCATTCTGTACTTCATAGGGATATTCCCCAGGCCTCAAATATGGCAACTAAAGCTCTAAACAGAATCAATACCTTCTAGATTGATGGTGGCAAATTACTGGCAAATCATAATTGGTTTCCTGTTACATTCCCAACCTTGGGTCCTCCAAGTTGTTGGAGTAACCTCAAATTAAAATGGAACATTGTCCTTGCTAGTTAGGGATGGTGGGAGTTGTGGTCAAGTGACATCTAGGGATCCAAAGTTAGGAATTCTTTCTTTCTAAGAGTTTTAATCAGACCCCATCTGGAATACCGTGTCCAGTTCTGGGCACCACAGTTCAGGAAGGATATTGACAAGCTAGAATGGATCCAGAAGAGGGTGACCAAAATGGTAAAAGGCCTGGAAACCATGCCTTATGAGCTTAGGGAGCTGGGTATGTTTAGCTGGGAGAAGGTTAAGAGGAAACATGATAGCTATGTTTAAATATTTGAAGGGATGTCAAATGGAAGATGGAGCCAGTTTGTTTTCTGCTGCTCCAGAGATTAGGACATCAACCAATGGCTTCAGAGATTCCATCTAAACATTTGGAAGAATTTCGTAGTTTGACAGTGGAATATCCTGCTTCAGAGTGTGATGTAGTCTCCTTCTTTGGAGGTTTTTAAACAGAAGCTGGATGGCCCTGTGTCAGGAATGCTTTGATTTTGTATTCCTGTATGACGGGGGAGTAGGTGGGATTAATTTCAATGTCTTTTGCAATAATGCAGTGTCTTTTGAATCTAACAGAGTAGTTAAAAAGTGGTAAATTACTTTTAGCACATCAGTTAGTGATTCCATCTAAATTTGGGTTTGCTTTTCCATGAAATCCATCATTAATACATATCCCTCTGAGTCATGCAGTTTGTACAATTATCTTCTCTTGAAGGCTAATTAATTTCAGTATTCACAATAAGAATAGAACAGTTTCCTTCATGAAATAAGTTGTTAGCTGGGTGCTTCACTCTAACCAAATTGTCCTGTCTACGGCAGGTGTAGAAAGTGGCATTTGTCTAGAGTATATTAATTTACAGGAAGAATACTGCTACTATTATTAGCAGATTAATGATGTTCCTTTGTTGCTTTGTTTCTAGGCCAAGCTATATCTTTACATGGTGAATGCATACAAGAATTCTCTGCCACCATTTTTTTAAAATGAAAACCAACCTGGAGTGCCTGTGGTTTTGAATGGACTGAAAGCAGCCCAGAGAGAGACAGGGAATTTTATTGAACAATGCCCACGGAGAGTTAAACATCCCCTCCACTCTGTCCTAGGTCCACTTTACAAAGAATGTCATCAGACCTAAAGGAGCCCAAAAGAAACATACCAGAGAAGGAGTACTTTAGATTTGTATACACCAGGGGTTCTCAACCTGGGGTTTCAGGATGCTACAGCGCAGTGCTACTCAAAGTGGTGATCTGTGGACCAGTCCAGTCCACAAGCCATTGACTATAGTAAGTTTCCAAAAAAGACTTGGAACAGTTGTAGCCCATGGGCAGAAACCAGTCTCTGACACATAAGTAAAAACAAACTATTGGTTCTGCAAATCAGAAAGCCCTTGAAACATTGCCCTAAGAGTGGGCCTCATGGAGTCTATGAACTTCATCACACACACACACACACACACACATGCACACAAACATACACAATTTCCTTCCCCTTATTTTGAATTTTTCTCATCATGGTGATTTTTTTTTTAAAAACCAAAACACATTTCAAGTGTTTGTTATATATTTTTTTCTTCTTCCCAGATTACCTTAATTGAAGAAATGTCCAAGTATAATTTGCATGTGCATGCCTTTATTTGTCCAACTGTAAAGAAATATCATTGAATTACAGAGTCATGGTCAGCCATGAATAGTATTTCTGATTCCTATGAATGGAACTGAAAGCTGGGCAGTGAAGAGCACAGGAACAGAGTCAATTCATTTGAAATGTGGTGCTGGAAGACAGTTCTAGAGATACTATGGGCTGCCAAAAATACGTATAGATAGAACAGAGAGCAAATCAAAGCTAAACTCGCCCTAGAAGCCAAAATGTCCAAACTGAGGCTATCATACTTTGCTCAGACCATAGGATGACATTAGAAAAGGCAACAATGAGTGGTAAAGTAGAAGGCAGTAGAAAAAGCGGAAGACCACATCACGGATGGAGAGACCCAGTCTAGAAAGCCATGGCCCTGTGCTTGTGAGACCCTGGTATGGATAGTCTCACCATGGTACTGCCTATCTGTGGTGGTAGAATTGCTTGCTCCTGTGAAACATGAAGCTATGCTGATGGTAGGAGTGCTGCTGGTAGAGTCTCCCATGTCAGAGAGGATTTTGCTGGGGAGCCAGGCGAACATGTCAAACAATTACTGGGCAGCATGAGTAGTGATGGATGATACTGGCAAAGGATCTCTCAGAGACAACAGCAGTGGCACTGTAGCTAACACTTGTTAGTATTTTACTGAAGAAGGCGTGGTAAACCCCTTTTGAATGGATCTTTCATCACAAAGACCTTATGATGAGGCAATCCAAAATGAAACTTGAGATGGCACCAGAAGATGGCAATCCCAGGGTAGAAGGCATTCAATAAGCTCCTGGGGAAGAGCAGAGAACAATTATAAGCAGCACTGTGGCTAATGATGCAACCGGACTCTGACTGAAAGGACGTTCAGCTATTGACATGCCCAGAGGTGACAGAAAAGTCTGAAACTGCAGCTCACGTATTATAGGAACATGGAATGTGAGAAACAAGAATTAGGGAAGCATGAAAGCAAGAAATGGAATGTATAAACATTGTAATACTCCAAGTGAGCAAGCTAAGGTGGACAGGAATGGGACATTTTGGTCAGATGATTACAGTGTTTTTACTCAGGAAAAAAAAATCTAAGAAGAAATAGAGTGGCATTAATAGTGAGGAGAGATGTGGCAAAAGCAGTCCAGGCATACAGTGCAAAGTATGATCAAATCATATTGGTAAGACTTCAGGGAAAACCCATCAATATAGCCATAATTCAAGTTTATGTCCTAACTGCAAAAGCAGAAGAAGAGAGATTAAAAGATTCATGCTGTAGTCCAAGAGGAAATTGATCACATTCCAAAACAGGACTTCTTCTTAATCATAGGCGATTGGAGTACGAAAGCAGGACACATTGGAAGTCATAGGAGACTGATATGCAAAAGGAGGAACAGTGGAATCAAGCATTATAGGATTAAGAAAAGAAGGAAGAGAGTGACTGACTCAATTTTGAGAAGCCAGCTGTTTGTTCATCACAAACACTTCCTTCAGGTAAGCAAAAACACAACTGTATACATGGAGATCATCTGATGGCCAATATAAAAATCAGGTAGACTACATAATTGGAAGAGATGGTGAAGCTCTATTCTCTTTATTAAAAAAGGAGATCAGGAGCAGATTATGTCACAGGCCGTGAACTGCTAATATCAAAACATAGAGTAGTAAAGAAGAACACTAAATCAGTCATTGTGCCTCAGAACAGCCAGAAGAGCAACTGTTTAGAATTTAAAGATAAGGTAAAACATAGATTTTCGGTATTAAGCCTAATTAAGTGGGAGCCAGAAGAATTCTGGCCTGAAGCCATGAACATAGCAAGGAAAGTGTGCAAAAAGACAGCGTCTAGAGCCAAAAAGATTGAAAAACCTCAGTATATGACAAATGAAACACTTCATGCAGTTAAGGACAGATGAGAAGCAAAAGTAAAAGGTGAAAGTAATAAAGTCAGAACCTTGAATGTAACTGTTCAACCACTTGTGTACAGGGATAAGGTGTACTATGACAACAATCAGTGCAGACAAATAGAAGAAGATATCACAAAAGGCAGAACAAGAGACCTCTTCCACAAGATCCAAGAATTCAAAGGTATTTAAACAAAGAGCGGGGATACTATACAACCACAGCAGGGGAACATACTGTGTGATCAAGAAGAAATAAAAAGACAGTGGAAACAATACACTGAAGAACTATATAAAAGAGATGAAAGGATGACATATTCATTTAAGGATGAACCATTTGAAGATGAACCCACAATTTTAGAAAGTGAAGTGAAAGCTATACACAAAGCACTTGGAGAAATAAATCTCCAGGAACAGATGGTATACTAATAGAGCTGTTTCAAGCAACAGAGTCATAATCCACTCAAATTGTAACTAAAATCTGTCAATAAATATGGAAAACAAAAGAATGGCCCACAAATTGGAATCACTTAATGTATGTATGAATCCCTAAGAAAGAGGACAGTAAGGATTGCAGTTGTCAATGTCAGCCAGAGGCTAAGCAAACACAGAGGCAGCAACTGGAGTCTTATGGCTTTTAGTAAGTAGGCAGTAAAATAATCAAGGGGTTATGGCACCCAAAGCAAACAGAGGCAGTAAATAAAGCCATAAAGTAATTAAGTGGTCACGTCACCCAAAACGGATGGAGGCAGTGAAATTCAGCAACGAGGATTAACCAGGAACAGAAAGTCCATGAAACAGAATGGTCGACGGGTGTTGCCCCATGACCCCCTCCCCCCAGCGTCTGCCTTAAATACTCTTTAGCCCAGCTGGGGCTGATCAAACGTCCGTTGGCCTGGCCCGCAGCTGGAGGCCCTCAGACCTCAGACACTTCTCGAGCAGGCACTTTGATCTATGAACCACCACCTTTTCCAGCCACCTCTGGAGGAATGTGGGGGGAAAGTCTGCTGCAAACTCCGGGCTGGAGTCAGGAACAGCAGCTTCTGTCAAGCCAGAAGCATTGGCCTCCTCTGCTGCAGGTACTGGCTCGGGCACCAGCTCTGGGATAGCTGTGGAGTCGCTGGCGGGCCCCTCCCTTGCCTCTGCAGGAGCCCCCTCTCCCTCCAAGGGATCCTCCCCCGGCTGGGAGTCCAAGTCCAACTCAGAGTCCCCGTCTGAATTGGCAGCCTGCTCAGCCTGGCTCATGACAGCAGTAATCATAGAACCATTCCATTAGCATCCAATGCAAGCAAAGCGATGTTCAAAATCCTACAATAAAGAAGTTTATACATGAAGCAAAAGATGCCAGATGTCCAAGCTGGGTTCAGAAGAGGAAGAGGCACAGGGGATCATATTGCAAACATATGTTGGATAATGGAGCTCACCAGAGAATTTCAAAAGAAAATCAGCCTGTGCTTTATAGCTTGGATTCGATCATGAAAAGATTATGTACTGCTCTCAAAGAAGTGAGTGTGCCACACCATTTGATTATCCTAATGTCTAACCAGTATTGAAGACAAGAGGCTACTGTTAAGATCGAATATGGAGCAACAGAGTAGTTTCTAATTGGCAAAGTGATCAGACAAGGCTGTGTTTTATCACCCTGTCTTTTTAACTTGCATGCTGAACATATCAAATGCAAAATCAGATTAGACACTGAGGAAGGTATGTAAATTGGAGGAAAGAACTTCAACAAATTAAGATATGCAGATGACACCATGCTAATAGCAGAAAACCATAAAAACTTGGAATAACTACTGATGAAAGTCAGGAAAGAAAGTGCAAAGGCTGGTTTACAGTTGAAATTTAAGAAAACAATAAATAATGACCACAGATGATTTACATCACTTTAAAGTATACGATGAAGACATTGAAACAGTTCAAGATTTTCCATACCTTGGCTCAGTCATTAATGGAGACTACAGTCTACAGAATGGAAGTCAGTGTTATCCATGCCATTTTATTTCTAGTTTCTATTTATAGTTGTGAAAGTTGGACAGTGAAGAAAGCTATTTGTAAGGAAATCGATTCATTTGAAATGTGGTGGTAGAGAAAAGTTGTAGAGATACCACGGAACACTAAAAAGATCAACAAGGAAATCCTAGAGCAAATCAAGCCTGAACAATCCCTAGAAACCATGATTACTTAACTGAGGATATTGTACTTTGTGTCATATTGTGAGAAAATATGACTCACTAGAAAAGACAATAATGCTTGGTAAGGTAGAAGGTAGTAGGAAAAGAGGAAGATCGATTTACAGATGGTTAGATTCAGTCCAGGCATAAACGTCCCTGAATCTGCAAGACCTGAGCAGGGCAGTTGATGATAGGATGATTTGGAGGTCTCTGGTCCATAAGGTTGCCACCAGTTGAATTTGACTTGATAATATTTAACAACAACAACAGTATAGATGTTAATAACAGATTGTCTTGGGCGTCTCTCATTGACAGTGGCATTGTAAGTCAGAATCATCTGGATGACAATTAGGAACAACAATGTTTATTTGCTTTTTTCAAGGGAGATGATCAGTAACTTTGATCAGATGATCAAAAGGTCTATGATCTGAAAAAAGGATAAACACCAGTGGTGCAAAAGAATGCATTTCACTGTGCGGCTTAGAAATCAGGGCTTTGTGTGTATGTGTTTGTGTGGTGGGTCGAATGTTCCCTGTGCTTCTCCCCCTGACCTAATATTTGTCCTCAGAGGTGTCATTAGTGAAAGTAAATTGCATCTTTGGGAACCAATAGCGGCTGGAGGAGAAAGGAATTTTATCAAAAAAAAAAAAAGAGCAAATGGTGAAATACTCCCTTTCCCACAGCATGGTCTCCCCTGCCCTACCGCTGTTATTTTAAAAAGAAAAAAAACAAGACCAAAGTAGATGATTATGTAGCAAAGGTATCATTTAGTTCAGGAATCAATTGTGTCACCCGACATTGCACTCCTGCCCAGAGTTTATCCAACAATACAGACCATGGCATGAAAATCACTTATATTAGAATGGCAGGATTCATTAAAAAAAAAACTTGAAAAAAATTGCTGTCATTTTTTTTTAAAGAACCTGCACTATGTTTCTTTTCTTGTGATGCTTTCTGACAGAGAGTGATGGCAGATGCTGAGGTGGAAGTGCCGATTAAAAATCTGTCTGCATCCACAGCATCTCTTTCCTCTGAACTTTCAACTCTTTTGTGCCAAGCAACTTACTAATTAAATGCTATTGCAGAGAGAAGAACTCAGGGGCATGCTGGTGAATCCTTTTTTGCAAATGGAGCTTCCTGCTGCTTTACCACTCCTATGGGTAGTGTATTTCCTCCCCCATCACCACACACACATATTATGCCACTCTGGATATTGAATTAAATGTCAAATATAATTTGGCATAAAAACATGAAGGCTGCAGCTGCCCTCAGTGCAAAGCTGACAGATGCTTGATACATTATCTCAATAGGGAGCTATAGAGAGACAAATTGTTCTTCAATATATCACCACAAATGGTTCCACATAACTTTTTCTTTTTTTAATGGAAGGCTTTGGAATTTTTATACACTATCGTATAAGCAAAAGGTATCCTTTTGTGCACAATTAGTTAAAAACAAGCTCTGAAATATTCCAAATTGAGTTTCATTGCTTACAACAAAAAGAGAGAAACAAAAAGGGGGAAAAAGATTCTAAACCTACATATGTTTCGGGCAGTATATATATAAAGGCTGTGATCTCTTGACAGCAAGAAGGTCACTTAAATCCCAATGATAACGATGAGTAGTAGAAACACGGGCACAAAGCTGAGGCTATTTCTGCACTACAGTGTTACAGTGCTATTATTCCACTTTCAACATCCTGTGGAATTCTGGGGGTTGTAGTTTACTGAGGCCAAGAGCTCTCTGGTTGAGAATTCGAAATGCCCCTCCTAAACTGCAAATCTCAGAATTCCATAGGATGTTGAAAGTGGGATAATAGCACTATAACAGTGTAGTATGGTAATGACCTAAAATGAAGTTTGCCTCTCTCTCTTTTTTTTTTTTTGCCTTTTTTTTTCTTGTTATATGCAATGAAAAGGGACCATAGATACTTTGCATGTCTTATATTCCCACCCACCTGAGGTTAAAGCTTGTCTTTCCCTCCAGTGTGCTCTCTTCACTGCACTTATCTCTTTTCCCTTTCCACTGCACTGTCTCCATTGAATAATGTCTGTTTGTGTACTTTTCCCATGAGCCACTTCTTTCCCCTCCATTGTGCTCTCTCCGTTACATCACTGTCCTCTTCCTTTTTTTTTTTATTTATATAACTGAATCACAAATACAAAACAAGAAAAAAAAATTAAACACCATGTGATATACATAATAGTGAATTAAAAAATTTTTTTTTCTTTTTCTTTTTTTCTCTTCTCTTAAGCAATACTAACTTTCATTGTTATTTTGCACCTTTACCCTTAAATTTATAAATCTGTTCAACTGTTATAATTTCACATTTAATTCAATATTTTTCACATCCCCTTTAATCTATTTCTATTGTTAATTCTTTTAACTTTTTTTTTAAAAAAAAAACATTAACATCACTTATCCATTTAAATCTATAAATCACAAGTTTGACACACACACCTACTAAGAATTACAAAATATACAACATAAAAGAAAAACAAAACTAAAACTAAAAAATACCCACCCCCCAGAGCCAACTTTTTATTTAATCCACTTTCCAAAATTGCCATTCTTCTTTTGACAGGGTAGTATTACTATCTCTTTTCAGAACTTTATCCAAAAATATTTTCCAAATTTCTTCAAAATCATTCCCTTTAACCAAACCTTTCATAAACCTAATTCTACATGTTAGTTTATCATTAATTGCAATTTTCCACACTTCGTTATACCATTCCTCTATTTGAAATTTTTCATTTGCTTTCCATTTTTTTGCTATTATTAATCTCGCTGCAGTTAACAAATTTGTTATTAATTCTTTCTTTACTTGAGTACACTCAACCTTATCATATATAGACAACAATGCAATATTTGGACATACTGGTATATCTGCTCCTATAATCTCTTTTATCTCTTTAAAAACCTTTTGCCAAAACTCCATTATCTTATTGCAATTCCACCACATATGCATATATGTACCAATTTCTTGACATCCTCTCCAACATAATCTTGAATATTTCTCATCTATTTGATTTAATTTCACTGGAGTCACACTGTCCTCTTCCTCCACTGTACTCTCTCCATTACATCACTGCCCTCCTCTTTCTGTACTGTGCTCTCTCCACTGCACTCACCTCTTCTCTATCGTGCTGTCTCCAATGCACCATGTTTTCTCTTGTTCATGGTACTCTTCTCATCAACCACCTCTCGCCCCCTCTGTTGTGCTATCTCTCCTTTACCATCACCCTCTTCCTTTGCTATAGCCTCTCCAACTTCCTACCCATGTAGGTCTTTCTATGGCCCCTCCTTTCTTATACTGGAGTTCTTTCATTGAAGAGTGGAGGAAAGTGAATAGATCAGGGGCATGGCATGGGCAGAACAACATGGGTTGGGATATGCAAAAAATAAAATAAAATAAAGGAAGCAAAACAGTGGGCTTTTTTGGTGGGGGGAAAGGAAGAAAGAAGTGATAAACACTACTTTTCTGCCTTGTTTGCAGAAATTCAGTATGAAGGGATAGCCAGTGGATCTGTTAACATGAGGTGGCAAAAACACTTGTGGTTTTATGGCTGCCTCTTCTCCCGTGGATACTCTGTATTATAGAGGAGCCATTGAGGTCTTATACTCCAGCTGAAGTTTGGCACCAGGAGAGCTCCCATACAGCTGAGATCAGCTGCAGAAGAGGCCATAACAGTGTTGCATCTAGGGGTGACAGCACCTAGGGCAAGTGGGAGTAGGAGGGTGGCAGCCGGCAGGTGTAGAGGGTGGTGGTGGGTGGGAGGGCTGCTGCTGCCACTGCTTCCACATTGGGACAGGAAGGACCCCAGCAGGGGCAGGAGGGGCAGTGGTGGGCTGGAGGGGAAGTTGGTGGGCAAGAGGGCTGCTGCTTCCACTGCCGCCATCTCCACACTGGGCTGGGGAGGGTGGACCAGGGCCAGCTGGGAGGGTGGGGGGGTTAACTTTTTTGTGCCTCCCTGGTGTTGCACCCAGGGCATGCACACCAGTTGCTCCACCTTAGATGTGCCTCTGAGCCATAACACTGGGAGGGAATTCACTGTACAACAGTGACAGATCTACCAGCTGCCCTTGCTAAGAGTGCTAGAGCACTCCCTGGAATCACTAGTTTTGCTCTAATTGCACTCATAAATTAAAAAGACATCAAATAGCACCTTTGACACTAACTGGAAAGAAGACGTTTCCAACATAAGCCTTCTTGGATTCAGTCCACTTTATCAGGTGCCCCTGATGCAGTGTTGCTTCTGATGAAGTGGGTTAAGTCCACAAGAGCTTATGCTATTTTTTTCCTTCCCAGTTGGTTTTGAAAGTACTACAGGATTCCCTTGTCCTTTATAGTCCTTTCCGCACCATACTGTGATCCCGTGACATCCCAGTGTCATCCCAGCAGTGCCATTGCTGGGATGGGGAGCAGAAGCTGAACACTCCCCTCTGCACCCAGCCGGCTGCCAGTAAATGGGAAGCATTCGGGACATGTTCCTTCTTTCAACAGTGCAGCCAGCCTCTTCCTGCACTGCACTGAGAAAGGAAGCACTGGATAGCATTTCCGACCTTCCCATACGGCCGCAGCTGATGCGATCATTGTGCAAAGGGAGGTTATTACCAGATTTTATTCTGATAACGGTATACCACATGATTGCAACAGTTGGGATGTGACAGAAGTGGAACCATGATAATGTTGTGTACTGGCACGTATTGCGGCCTGGCAGCAACATGTCCCCGTGGCAGAATGGCACCATCATGCGAAAGGGCCTATGTTAAAACAGACTAACACAGATATCTCTTTGAATACTACTAAAAAGTTAAGGCTGGTTAAAAAAAAAAAAAAGATTACAAGAATCTCTGATTCATTACTTTTTTCTTTTCCATCATGCCTCAGACTTCCCCACATCTTCTAGCTTGCCATGTAAAATGCACTGGCAACCTGAAAGCAATTCCGTTTGCTTCTTTCACTGAGCAAGCAGCTCCTCCTGGGCTTCATGTGTACTTTGCGAAATATCGCCTTAATATTCTAGCAAAAATGGCTACAGCAGTTCATTCTTTCCTCACATCCCCATTTTCAACCGTCACACCAGGGCTATTTACGTTTCTTACTATGGAACTGCCAGAGTGGAATTTCCCTGCTGCCCTTCGGTTTTATTCCTTCTTTGCCAACAGAGAACAAAGAAATCATTGTCTGAGCAGCCATATAGATGAGACTTTAATGTCGAATAGCACTGTGTAATATATAGACATACTCCTTACATTGGGACCAGGGGTTTTTTTTCCCAATAAAAACAAATACATAAAAAGAAATGGGAATCTGCTGCTGGGCTGCTGTCACTCAAAGAGGTTTTATTTGAAACAGATTTGACTGAAATAGGCAAAAAAGAAAAGAAAAGACTGTACTGTCTCATGCTTGAATTTATTTTTCAGAAAGACACTAGCTTTATAAAGCTGGAATGTGAATCTTTAAGACACAGAGGAGGAACCTTTGGCCTGCCAGATATTTTCACCTACAACTCACATCAGCTCCACCCAACAAGAGCAATAGTAAGTGATAGTGGAGGTAGGAAGACAAAACATTTGGGAGACTAAAGATCCCCCATCCCTGTTTTAGGTTCCAAGAAACTTAAACCAAAGCATAGGAGAGTTAAATCTCCATATAGCATATGTCACCTTTGAGAGTTTCCCAGTATCCATGTAGTATATGATTCATCAGGCCAATGGAAACATAGCTGAACCAGAAGTGATACAATTGTTCCAAATAAACAATAGACCAATAATAAGGAATTCAAGAACATGGGACATCTTTGCATCCTTTTCTTTTATCACTGACAGCCCAATGTATTTGGTATTAGCAAGTAAGCCTTTCTGGCCAGAAACCATGACCTACTTTCACCTTACATATTTTCATTATTTCTGAGTAAGACAGAACTCACTGGGGGGAGAACTCATGAAAAAAGAAAGCAAGATCTCATTCTTATGTATGGGGATGAAATAAGTAGAGATTTATATCCACAGAAAGGAACCCACATGTATAGCTGCTCATGCATATGGGCTGTAAAACATTGAGACACCCACATATTTCAGTGCCATGACGAGGCAGAGCCCTTACATATAAGCAGCTCTCTGTGTCTTGGGTTGCTTGTCAGACAACAGAAGAAGGAGATGTGATGTCAAGGGTAGGGCTGAAATCATGGTCTAGCTCTTCCACAGAGAAATTCCCATATGCCAGTAACATGGGACCAAGCAAATTGTCTTGAAACCAGATTTGAACTCCCACTTCCTTTGGAGGGAGAGAATAACCTCTGATCACCCTTTTCAGTATATCAACACTGCTGACCTCTGCACTCTTACAAATTGACTGTTTAATGGTCTGCTCTAGGATCTTTCCTGGTATTGATGTCAGGCTGACTGGGCAATAATTATTTGGGTCCTCTTTTTTTCCCTTTTTGAAGATGAGGACAATATTTGCCCTCCTCCAGTCTGCTGGAACTTCCCCTGTTCTCCAATAGTTCTCAAAGATTATTGCCAGTGGTTCTGAAATGATTTCTGCCAGTTCTTTTAATATCCTTGGATGTAATTCATCTAGCCCTGTAGACTTGAATTCATCTAGTGTAGCAAGGTATTCCTGTACCACTTCTCTACCTATTATGTGCTGCATTTCCCCCCCTTCCCACTCCTCCACCTGCTCTCCACCCCCTAGGTTGAGTACTTCTATTCTTTTGGGAGAAAACTGAGGCAAAGAAGGTATTGAGTAGATCTGCCTTTTCTCTTTCTCCTGCTAATAATTGGCCATCGTCTCTGCACAGTGACCCTATCATTTCTTTGTTTTTCCTTTTGCTGCAGACATAACTAAGAAAACCCTTTTTATTGTTTTTAATGTCCCTGGCAAGCCTGAGTTCATTCTGTGCTTTAGCTTTTTTGACCTTCTCCCTACATATCCTGGCTATTTATTTGAATTTCTCCTTGGTGATTTTGCCATTCTTCCATTTCCTGTACATGTTTCTTTTAACAATTAACTCAGCTAAGAATTCTTTAGTCAACCATTCTGGTTTCTTTAGATACCTGTCATTTTTCCTCCTTATTGGCACAGTTTTAAGGTGTGCCTTCAGTATATCATTTTTAAGAAACTTTCATCTGTCATGAACTCCTTTCTCTTTCAGTATTCTTGATCATGGAGTTTCTGCCAGTAGCTCCCTAATTTTACAGAAATCAGCTTTTTTTAAAGTCTAGTATGCATGTCTGACTACACTTGGCTTTTCCTTCCCACTGAATGACATATTCCAATAGAGCATGGTCACTCCCCACTAAAGATCCCATCAATTCCACCTCATTAACAAGGTCATCCCTGTTGATCAGGATCAGATCTAAAAAAGTGGATCCCCTTGTCACCTCTGCCACGTTATGGACCATGAAATTGTCAGCAAGGCAAGCGAGGAACTTGTTGGACCTTGTGGTCTTGGCAGAGGTTGACTGCCAACATATATCAGGATAGTTGAAGTCTCCCATTACTACTGCATCTCTCCTTTTTGAATCTGTGGTCATCTGCTCCAGGAAGGCATCATCGAAGTCCTTGGGCTGGCTTGTTTCATGCTCCCTTAATTCTTACCCAGATGCTCTTGACCTGGCTTCCTGGATTTAAGTCATGGATCTCTTCATAGGTGAAAATAATATTGACATATAAAGCTACTCCTCCTCCTTTCTTGTTTGGTCTATTTCTCTGAAATAGGTTATACTTCCCTATTCCTACATTCCAGTCCTGAGACTCATCCCACCAGGTTTCAGTGTTGCCTATTAAATCATATTTATTTTGTTGTATTAAGAGTTTGAGTTTATCTTGCTTATTTCCCATGCTCTGTGCATTAGTGTAGAGACACTTAAGACCATGTGCCCTTCCTGCAAGCCCTTTACTAAAGTTGCTTTTCCTCCCACTATTGGTCTCTAGTACTACTTGGCCTGGTCTATATATATCATTTGGACATTTTTGCCCAGCACTCGCTGGATCCTTGCCTTGAATAATGATGTCTCTCTCCCCAGCCGAACTCAGTTTAAAGACTTCCTGATCCGCTTTGCAAGACTGTTAGCAAAAATATTCTTGCCAATGGGTGTGAGGTGCAGCCCATCCATTGCCGGAAGACTATCTTTGTGGAAATGCAGACTGTGATCCAAATACCCAAATCATTCCTGGCAGTACGATTTGCAGAGCCAGTTGTTCACCTCCACTATTCTTCTCTTCCTTTGTGGGCCATGACCTTCAACTGGGAGGAGACATGAAATGACAACCTGCTCACCAAGGTCCTTCAGCTTCCTACCCATAACCTCATAATCCATTGGGATGTGTTGAAAGCTGCACTTCACAGTTGGTTCCCACTTGAACCAAAAGGAAGGATTTATGATCAGTGGGCTTGACTGGTCAGTGGGTTTGATCATGAGGGTTTGGGGCAAAGAACCCTTGCAAAAGTGGAAAAACCATGAATAACTCCCACCCACCTATGATTCCCCTGCGATTCTCCTCCAGAGCATCCCCCCTTCCATTCCTTTGTGTCATGAGCCAGGCTGAACATACTACCGATTCAGATGGGGACTCCGAGTTAGATTTGAACTCCCAGCCAGGGGAAGATCCCTTGGAGGGAGAGGGGGCTCCTTCAGAGTCAAGTGAGCTGGGCCAATGGACATTTGATCAGCCCCAGCTGGGCTAAAAACTGTGTATTTAAGACAGATGCTGGGGGGAGTTGGGCACGGGGCAACAACCGTCTACCACCCGGGAATCTACATCCTGTGTCATGGGCTTTCTGTTCCAGGCTAATCCTTGCTGTTGAGTTTTCTGCCTCTGTTTGTTTTGGGTGATGTAACCTCTTGATTTCTTTACTAAAGCCATAAACTCTGCTCCTGCCTCTGTGTCTGCTTAAGCCGCCGCCTGACATTGACACTTTGCCCCTGGCCCCGGTATTGTGGGGAGGAGAAAAAAGATAACCTAAAAGGCTTACCATTACTTTCCCCTCAGAGAAGAGGGTAGTTCTTGAGTCCTAATTACTTCCAGTGGCCATCTTGAGAAAGGAACACTTGACCAATCATCAGCCAATACATAGCAGACTGTGCAACCAAATGGCAGAGAGGCCATGCCTCCAGCAGTTGGAGGAGGGCTTTGCTCACCCAAAAGGAAAAAAAATCCATTTTAAACAGAAACTTCACAAGCCTGAATTGAGGAATGCGAGGGATGGGAAGAGGAAAATGGGGGGTGGGGAGGCAACCAGGTGTCTTGTGAATAATCAAATTCATGAAGGTCAAACCTGCAAACATGGTGGGAGTACTGTATATGGTGAGCTACAGCAATGCTAAAGTGCTAAAACTGTCTTTGAGAAAGTTCAGCCAACAAGCTGACTCAAACTGCTAAATACATTTATCAAAGGGTGTTTTCCTTCCCCAATCAGATTTATTCATGATATTGCAACAGCATTTTGTTTATTCATTTTACCTAAACCTCTTGCAGCCATGACTTGTTTGCACGGTCTGCAGGAAATTCTGCTAAAGCTGTCTTCTTGTCATTATTCTTTGGGGATAATGCAATACACTAAAATTTTATTTATTTTTTATTTATTTTGCTGTCTGACAAGCAAAAATCCATCCTCCCTACATTTACCTCTCTCTGAATCTAGAAGTATG
Organism: Ctenosaura bakeri; assembly: GCA_948474755.1. Classification (NCBI taxonomy): domain Eukaryota; kingdom Metazoa; phylum Chordata; class Lepidosauria; order Squamata; family Iguanidae; genus Ctenosaura; species Ctenosaura bakeri. The sequence goes on along the minus strand of CAOLHI010000137.1, from coordinate 849,116 downwards.
CAATCAGAGGACTAGCTGAGTGGTTCAAATGAATATCTGAAAAATAGTCTTTACTGAACTGTTTCCTGAGGCCCTTTCAGAATACACAGCTATAGTGCTATGATTCTACTTTAACTGCCATGGTTGCACCCTCTGGAAACCTGAGGTTTGTAGTTCTCTGGATGAGAATTCTAAATACCCCTCAGTAAACTGAAAATTCCAGGGTTCCATAGGAAGTTGCCATTGTAGTTACAGTAGAAACGTAGTACTCTAACTGTTTATTGTGGAGAGGTTCCAGCCTGTTTACTATTCTGAATTTTTGCCTCTGGATTCCTGCCTCTTAGTTTGCCTTTCTTGGCAAAACCTATTTTATTTTCCCTAGGATCTTCAAAGAAGAAAGGTCTGGAAATGTTTCTAGTTCCCATAGAGGCCATGACAGAGTGAAAACATTCCAAAAGCTTTGTTCCTGAGAAGCTGAGATATTTCTGAACATTCTGTGTCAATCAACACCACAGGTTTCCCTGACGCAGGTGGTAAGGAAGGCAATAAAAAAAGACAACAGAAGGACATAATAGAGAGGAAAGGGAGGAAGTGGAGAGAACGGAGAGCAAGTGATGAAGTACAAGTTGTTATAGCTAGAGTAAAGATGAAAGAGTTAAACCAGTGTCTTCACAGAAAGGAAACCGTGTGAGGACTTGGAGAATGCAGTGACCTGGATATGCATTCTGACTGGTCAAAGAAGTATGGAAGAGTCTGCCATTTTGCAGGAAACTAACCTACAGACAGAAGATCTACAATTCTGACAATCAGTATCTGATCTCTGGAATCTTTTTAAGTGTTATCCACCATGTTGATTCAACATAAGCACAAAGAGTTTTGCTCTTTCCTCTGTGATAGTTGTTGTTTCATAGATTTGAAAATGAAAGCTGTGAATCCTGCTCTCTCACAACACACACACACACACGCTGCACTGGAGAAAATAGCTCAGATGAGTGAGGTCCTGTCTTACGGTAAATGTTTTACATCCTACCTGTAAGACTCAGTTTTCTTCAACAAGGTAGAATTAATGAGTAATCCTAAACAGTGAGTGGTTTGCATAGGATAGAAAAACTGAGGAGGCCCAGGGTATTTTAAGGACAAGATCTCTCCCCTGCCCCAAATTCCAAAGTGAGCCAGATTGTTACCCTGATTTCTGAGGCCCCTTGGGGGACACCTCAATGTGCTCCATGTGATGGGGAATGGAAACTAGCCAGAGCGCAAGCAATAGCAATGTGAGAGGCAGGGTAACCTAGCGGGATCTTTTACCCAGTTTTTATGGGGTCAGGTCAAGCCAAAAACCAAACAAAAATGTCCAATAAATAATTTTATTGAAGGAAAGTCTCACACAGCAACACAATCACTCACACACTCACTCAAGACCTATTAAGAAGCAAAAGAGAGGAAAGTGCATAGGGGAATATTGAAGGGTGTAGCTGGGGTGATAACTGCACCTTTGTCCTGAAGCCCTTGGTCCGTAAAAAACAGCGGAGAAGTGGGGCTCAACACGGAGAGGGCTGAGGGGATCACTCAACAGATGGAGCAATGGTCTGCTGGGATGACCGGGGGTGATCCAAAGAACTGCTCAAAAAGTGGGACTATTTGTAGGGGGAAAGGTACCTGGTGGGCTAATCCTTTCCTGGGGAGAACAATGGATGTTGGAGTGATAATGAAGTTCCACCATGGTAATTTCCTTTGTGTGATGGGATTGCAAGGTGTTGCCAAAGTCTCAGGATCTTCGGCTGTGTTAGTTTGTGGTGTGACTTCATGTAAATGGTCCTTGCCTGATGGAACATTTGTTCAACTTGGGGCAGACATGCTAATCCCCTCAAGTCAGCTTCTCAGGGCTGAGGACCCTTTGTTTATTGTGGGTTTACACATCTTGAGGTTTCCTGGGGCTACCTAACAGGGGATTTTACTGGCCTGACCTGGTTTTCGGTCTTCCGACTGTGCCTGCCTACGTGCCCATCCGGTGACCTCTCAGGCACATTGAACCATATTTTAATATCAAAATTGTAGACCCCGGGATAGGGTTTCTCCAGTGGAGTAACAAGAGTGCCATTGCATTCTCATTTCAACACTGGTAAGAGGATAGCACCTTTACCATACTGCAAGACAAGAGAACTGCTGTGCGGGCACACACGTTGCAAGACACATGGCATATATTGCTTTTCTCCCCAGCATCTCATTGCCACTCTTCATGCAACCCAGTCTTGGGTGTCTGAAGATGCAGTATCGCTTTGCCTAATAATACAACCCTGAATGGAAAGGCTATTGACCTGAACTGTAACATATACACAAGTGGGAATTGTTGCTTTTTCAAAGTAATTCATTTCTGTTACTTATTACCGTGTTCAGAAAGTAAACTATTATTGTTATATACCATAGCATTGAAAAATAATTAATTACCGGTACATTATTTATTGCAGTTTTCAAAGATGTAACCATGTTGGTCTCTTGCAGCATAAAAAAGAAAGGGAGGGGGAGGGGGGAAAGTAATGCAGCAACATCTTTAAAGCCATTTCCACACTACACTGTTATAGTGCTATTATTTCACTTTCAACAACCTATGGAACCCTGAAGTTTGCAGTTTAGGGAGGGGCATTTAGAATTCTCAGCCAGAAAGCTCTTTGACTTCAGTAAACTATAAACCCTAGAATTCCAAAGGACATTGAAAGTGGAATAATAGCACTATAACAGTGTAGTGCAGAAATGGCCTAAGACTAATTGGTTTTTATTTTTGCATGAGCTTTCATGGATATATCCATGAAACTCAGGAAAAAATTAAAACTAATTAGTGTTAAATGTGCTGCCACATTACTTTCCTCCATTGCCTCTCTCTTCCCTTGCCACATGACTCATTGCTTTTCTATTGTTTTCTGCTACTTTTTTTGGAGACAGGAAATTTAGAATTCATAAGAAAACTTGGAAAAGATGCTGTCACAAAGCCTCTAACAATGTCTTCTGAAAGTAACTTTGGAAAGCAACTTGGAACTGCCACTTGTACCAACACAATAATGTCACTGCTATTGATTACCTTGCTTTTGGAATGTAATTGGTACAGGTTGGGCTGTAATGTCTGTTGTTCTCTGAGATTGCTTCTTTGAGCCACCAGTCTCCACAGTGAATGCATGGATGCAGAGGCACTGTGTCTTGGCTCTGCGAGAGAGCAGGATTGTCTCCAATCTTCTTGTCTTGTACTTTCCATAAAATGAATATAACATAATGCCTAGTTGGGGAAATTAATCAGAAAAAAATATTTTAGAAGAATTTCTTGCAATATCAAATTTCAACATCACTGTCACACAACTCATGTTCCCAATGAGGAAATTTTTTGGATTTTTTTTATTTAGGAAAAAAACCTCAGTACTTATGTTTACAATATTAATCTAACCCATTTCAGTGTTCAGGTCATGCAAGAGTGTAGCATAATATCCAATGAACTTAACCCTCCTTATGGAGTGGTATTTCCTTCATCTCTCTTTGTTTATGAAAACAATCTTTTTTTCTCTACCTCCCCCCTTTTATTTGATCCATTACTCTGCTCTAGAGAAAAGATAGATTAATAATATTACTCAGTACAGGGTAAGGCATGCATATTCATGAATAGTCATGAATTATTTGCAAAATTCAATCGAGACAACATTCATCTCGGAGGGAAGCAATTAAAGTACTTGGCTTGCACAGTGATAAATCACAAGTGAAATTTCGGGTCTTGATCACATGCAATTTGAAACACTGTTTGTTGAAAAGCAACATATTACAGAGTATTCAATATCCCTAAGAGAGGCTGGGGGAAATAAAATCCTTCCCTAGTCTTTTAAATATTAAAAGTTCAGTCTGGATCATAAAGCATCCTTGTTTATAAAAGCAGGAACTACAAAAGGTTAAAAAAAAAAAACCCAACCATTAGTTTTAATCTGAATTCAGAAAGCCAAAGGAGCTTAAAGCACAGCAGTTTCTATGTAAAAATAATCATGTAAAATGTCTGTGAAGTAGTTTTTGAAATCTTTTGATCTAGAGCAGAAATTAATCAAAGGGTGTATGACAGGGCTTGTCTTTTACTGCTCTCAGCTCTGAGCAGCAGCATGAAAGGGAGGGATGGTGTTATGCTCTCACAGGCATCTAGAAAATTCTGGCACTTTCTACGTCAAGTCTGCTGAAGATTAGAGGTCAGCAGCACTTTGCGCTTCCACAGTCTCGCAGCACTTTTACCCCAGGACAATCCTCCCTCAGGTGCAGTTCCTTCACATGCCCAAATCTGCAGAAGACTGAGGCAGGGCCACAGAAGGGATGTCACAAGCAAGGAGTGGCTCTAAGGCAAAGGCAGGAAACAGGACATTTTGTGAACAGGGGGGATCACTAAAGAACAAAAGAGAAGGTACAGACAGTGACATCAGTCCCAAGGGACTGTGATGTGAAATGCACTAGCCGAAATCCTATTGATTAGTCACAGCTGGAGTACAGTGGAAATGAATGGAATTTCACCTCTGTGTTTACTCATTTGAAGCAATTAATTCAACAGGGTCCACTCTAGTTGGGACTAACCAATGTGGTTCAGACCATAGACTCAACTTGAACTTCTTCAATTATTCTCAATTGCTGTTTTGCTTTGAAATAGCTCCAGACTTCCACTCATCCCTACGTGGCTATTTGCATTCCTCCTCCTCCTCCTCCTCCTCCTCCTCCTCCTCCTCCTCCTCCCCCCTCCTCCTCCCTCCTCCTCCTCCTCCTCCTCCTCCTCCTCCTCCTCCTCCTCCTCCTCCTCCTCCTCCTCCTCCAGACTGGGATTCAAGGCAACCTACAATAGCTAAAATAAACATAATGAAAAACCTACTCTGTATAAAATGAAATGAAACGAAAAATTAACTATGGCCATTTCTGCACAGCAATGCTCACCTGCTTTGTCCCATCATATTCCCAGCATAATCCCCAACACTCCCCTCCACACCCAGCTGTCTGTCTGCGGAAGGAAGTATAGGGGACACAGTCCTTCCTTCTGCACTGCAGACACCCTTCTTCCCATGCTGCAATGGAGAAGGAAGCACGTGATTGTGCTTCTGGCCCTTCTGCATGGCCAGCAGTGGTAGAAGGCTTGGACAATCAGGGGCCATTGACAGAGGCCATTTCGGTCCCTCCTGAAACTCCAAACCCCAGGATTCCATAAGATGTTGAAAGTGGAATCATAGCACTATAACAGTCCCGTGCGGAAATGGCCAGAGTTTTGCCATCAGTGACATATCCTGAGATTGCGCCGGCTGGTAAAGCAACAAGGGTGGGACTACAACAACATCATGCAGAAGTGTTGTTGTGATCCCACCCTTCCAGCGTCCCCATGCTGGGAGGTTGCTGTCCTGTGGAAATTGCCTATAAATAAAATTAAAACCAATTAAAAACCTATCATTGGAAAGAAAACTACAAATAGACAGTACAGCATGCTGTGCAAGGCCTTTTCCCCATGAGCAATCATTCTTCAAATGCCTGTCAAAGACAGTAAGGAGGGTGCTAGTCCAGGTTGGGTGTTCAAGAGCCTGGGAACTGCCATTGAGGAGGCCCTCTCCCATATTCCCACCAGATTTACCTGTGAGGATGGTAGACAGATAGAAAGGTTTCCCTTGAAGATCTCAAAACAGAGGTAGGTTTCTGTAGGGAGATATGGTCCTTCATATAACCTGGACCTGGAATTTATAGTTCATAACCAGCACTTTTAATTCTACCCAGAAATGGACTGACAGACAGTATAACAAGGGAGTTGTGTGCTCTGTAACTAGTCCCAGGTAACAATCTGTCTTCAGCTTTTTGGACCAGCTGCAGTTTCAGCTTTTTGGACCAGCTGCAGTTTCTGAACACTTTTAAAGAGCATTCCCATATAGAGTGTGCTATACTAGTCCAAACAAGATATAATTATGGTGTGTGTCACTAGGGCAAGACACAATGTCTCTAGGCATGTAAGCAGCTGGCATACAAATCTTAAATGTGCAGAAGAACTCTTGGCCAATGCTGAGACCTGAGCTTCCACACTTATGGTTGAATCCAGGAGCACACTCAAATTGTGGACTGCATCTTCAGGGGGAGTGTAATTCCATCCAATACAGGCTGGATCCTTGTTCCTGGATCTGCATTTTGACTAGCCAGAAGCACTTCTATCTTGTCTGGATTAAACTTCAATTTATTCACCCTCAGTCTGTCCATTACTGTCATACTGAGCTTATTTCCAGCCCCCACCCTAAGCCTGACTTCTACCCTTGAAAGGAGCTGGAAATTCCCTCAGCGTTTACTAATTCTTGCTGCCACCACCCACTGAATTCTGAATTAACTGGCAGGACAGTGGGACCCTGCTCAGTGGATTGACACTCCCTAGGCTTAAGGACCTTCCCTTCCCTCCCCTTCTGGGTGAGGAAGTTCTATCTAGCGTATGACGTGGGAATGGAGAGGAAACAGAGGTTTTACAGAAAAGTATTTATTCAAGGCATGCAAATAAACAAGGCAATAATACACATGAGAGGTGCCCCCCTCCCAGGTACGCTTAAGTTACAAGTAGTTACCAAAAACAGATATAAAAACACAGATACATTCTTTAGATCAGCCAACCTCCAAAATAATAAACAGCCCTAATGCAACTTAACTACCTAGTATTATAATTACTCACATTTGGGTTCACAAGCTTAGATGGTCTAAGAGAAGAGTAAGGCCAGGAGGCGAGGGCTAAGCCTACAGCCTACGACTGGCACAGATCTCATCTCTAGGAGGTTCCTTTGTTGTCTCTCTGCCACATGACCTCTCAAGGATTTTTATAACTTCTCCTTCGAAGCATTTTGAAGCATCTCCAAGATGCTCACCTCTTTTCCTTTGATTGGGCAATTTTCTCCCCGTGATCTGAGAGGCTGAACCACCATAAAAAGTGTAATCTAATCCCAACACCTCATTAACCCTTGGTTTACCTGAAGAGGGAAGTATCCCCCTTCAGCCCAGTCTAGATAATGGGAAGCCCCATTATCACAATTACTGATGACAGACACTGGTTTAGAATGGAGACAGCTTCCCACGACTGAGGTAGAAAGGAGTAATAGAGCTGGGTCTCATCTACATACTGATAGCACCAGACTCCAGAATTCAAGATGGCCTCTCCTAAGATTACATGCATATATATGTTCAATAGCATGAGGGACAAAAGGAGTTGGACAGGCACAGCCCAGCATCAATTGCTTCTCCAAAAAGAAATGGAACCTCCAAGCCTCATCCCAGCAAGGCAGCCCAGAAGGATACAATGGTCAGTGGTATCAAAAGCTGTCTAGAGGTCCAGCAGAACTCATAAGGACCCACTTCCTCTATCCAATTCCCAGCATAGATGATCAAAACTATCTCAGTCCCATAGCTAGGCCTGGAACCAGATGGAAGCAGATCTAGATGAACTGTTTCATACATCTCTGAAAGATGAAACCTCTGGAGCTGGGAGGATGCCACATGCTTTGGTGCCTTGCTCCAAAATGGAATATTGGGAATCATAGAATCATAGAGCTGGAAGAGACCACAAGGGCCACAAAGTCCAGCCCTTTGTCATGTAGGAATACACAATTAAAGCACTCCTGACAGATGGCCATCGAGCTCATTTAGTTTTCCCGTCAGCATCCAGCCCCATCTGGGTTAGTTGTTTAGAAACTTAGAGATGAGCTATCTGTGGAGAGAGGAGGGCATATCCATTACAGTGATGAGGAAGCCATTCCCCACCCCCACACAGAGTGCCTTGAAGATGCTTTTACAAGAAAAAGAAGATATTTACCATGTAGTCCTTGAACTGCTTGGTAATATAAGGTGCCTTTAAAAGACTACTATGCATTTCAGGGAAATGTGGATGGAGCCACCTATGTGCATCCCAGTTTACACACTGGTCCAGAGGTGTGATCAAATGCGGTCTGCTTTGAAAGACAGACCAAACAAATTCCTCCCTCCTCCTCACCAGGATATGGTAAGATGAGATTGTACAGCCCAGGTATGCCACCAGTTCTGAATAATGACCGTAATATTTATATAAATCCCATATTGATAAAACCAGACGTACACAAAACTATCCATAACATTAAAAATTATCTTCCTTCTTATTCTTTTTATTTTTTAATGAAACAATATGGTATTTTTTTTTAACAAATCAGTATTTTGAGAAACATCATTAAATCTAACAAAAACTCCACACAATCCTTTTATTCATCCAATAGAATCCATTTTCAATTTGGTAGTATTTATCCATTAAAAAAAAAAAAAAGCAAAACCATGAAATGTCCCAAATACTATCTAGGAAGAAACACTGGAAATATAATTAAAAATGCTCTTTATAAATAGGTAGGCTTAGCAGACTGTGAAAAAAAAGAGAGAAGTTCTGAAGTTTCATTACTGACAAAAACGATTAGGGGGATTACCAGCCAGTAGAAATAGTTGTGTCTTTAAAAAGGAAAATTTGAGTCATGGAGCAACTGTGAGAAAGAAGGTTAATGTACCTGAAATGGATTAATGTAATTTTTCAGCTTCCCACAGCTGAGACTCAAAGACAGTTTGGAGAATAAATTATAAATGAATTCTTAAAAAAAAAAAGAGCAAAAAAGAGAGTGTGCTTAATGAAACTGAGAAGCTTATTATACTGAAGATTGTCATCACCGGATGTTCATGAAACCAAGGACCACAGTGTCTCAATGTGGAGAGATTTCTGTTGGCACCTTTGTTTCCTTTTCACTAAGTGGAAGAAGAGAGGAACAAGATCCAGTGCTGTGAGGAAATAACAAGATTTCTGGTACTAGAAATGACTATGTGTGTGTGTTGGGGATGACATCTACTTCTGCAAAAGCTAGAAAAGATGCTAACAAATAAAAGTGCAACAAAACTTTAGTACAGACAGTTTTGTATGAAAGGAAGCATGATTTATCACAGAATCTAATCCTCCATTTGCCACAGGTGCTAATTCTTCTCCCTCCTAGACTTGCCAGGCCCTTCTTTCTTTCCAGTTCACTGGCAGGCAGTGTGGTAGGTTCTTAGAGGGAAGTTTCCCTCCTTTACTTCTTCTAGCCTTCTTTCTTGCCTGGATACAAGTTGCTGAGGCGTAAGAAAATGCTGCATATGATGTATGCCCCATGATCTTCTTCTTTTTTTTTTTTTACTTTATAATCTTTATTGAGTATGTACACTTATATTACATATATCAGAATCTATGAAACTTAAATCTATCAGCATACAACACAGACATGTACAAAATAAGAAATGGGTAATGCTTCTTAAAGGAAGATCATAATCATAATATTGGAATCAGATTTGAAACCAAATACATCCATAAGTCCCACCCCCATTATTGTATGTTGGAAATTTGAACAATGTTATGTTAAATCATATTTTATAATATTGTAATGTTTAACTAAGGATTTTAACTTATCATAAAATAAACAGACTAAGGATAAGTACCAGTTATTTGTATTTCATAAAGTTCTATTGATGAAAAAGAAACAAGAAAACCAACACCCTCTTATCTATCTTACTCGTCTCATTTTATGGGTTAACTAGTCTATCATACTGTCAATATTTATATTAAGAAGCTTCTATACCACTTCAACTCTTACCCTAGTAACTCCAGAGTTTTTCAATTGATCTATACTTAGATTAACATTCAGTTGGAGTTCAGAAGCCCATCCCAAAATAACAAGATTCTGTCATCTACTGAAACATATTATCGGACTTGATTTTATTAATTCATCTACTAAGTACCGCAAATACTCTATATTATCAGGTTATTGTTAATGGCCCTGTGACTCCATAAACTGCAGAGTCTTTTTAGAGATTTAGTACGATGTTACAGAGCATTAATAAAGTATCTTAATAGTCAAAGACTAGTTGTCACAATGCTCAGATGCAAATAAGTTTTGGATTACCAGAATCCACTCGTTTTTAACTTTTTCTTCGTCTCTTCCTTTAACGATGTGTGATAGAATATCCATTGTTTTCATTTCAAGAACCTCATTGCACCATTCTTCCAGTATGGGGGGTGTCATTTTTTTTCATTTTCTTGTGAAGGTTATCCTTGCTGCCGTAGTCAGATATAACAAAATCCTCTAATATTTAGAAAGATTTGGGGGCAAATCTTGGATCATGTTTAACAAATAGAATTTAGGAGACATAGGGAATTTGTGATTGAAGATTTCTAAAATCTTGTTGTGTATTCAGAATTTTTTTGTTTTCTTGCATGTCCACCATAAGTGATAAAATGTACCCCACTCATTCTTACATTTCCAACAAATTCCAGAGATGGAATTGTATATCTTATTTAATTTGTCTGGTGTTAAATACCATCTCTGTAGCATTTTCATGTAATTCTCTCTTAAATTTTGAGCAGTGATGAATTTGTATGTCTGTTTCCAACTCTGCTCCCAATACTGTATTTAGATTGATTCTCCTATATTCCTCACCCATTTAACCATCGAGTCTCTTATTGTTTCCTCTTCTCTTTCCCAAGAGAGTAAAATTTTATAAAACTTCAAAGTTTGCTTGGTCTCATTATTGAACATTATTTTTTCAAACTCATTCTTATTGTCTTCTTTTGAAAGGCTTCCAATTGAGTATCCATTTTGAATCATTCCCACAATTGTCGATAAGGGAACCAATTACATATTATGTTTTCTTTTGCTACTTCTGCTCAAGTTTTTAATCTAAAAGAGTTCTGGGAGGGAAGTGAATTATATCTTTATAACGGAGTCAACTTTCTGGAGAGGTTTTCCAGTGCCCAAAGAAAGCTTCCTGTGGTGAAATCCAAAGCAGCAGTTTAGTATAGTAAGATTTCTTAAATTTAGTCCTGACATTTAGTAACGCCTTTCGCAGAAAGTGGATGGAGAACTCTTTATGAATTGCTGCTTTGCTATACCATAGGTAGGCATGCCACCCCATTCTCATATCTGCACCCTCCAATGTAAGTAATCTTTCATTTTGCAAAGTTATCCATTCTGTCACCCAAGTTAAACCACTTGCATAATAATAAGTTTTCAAATCGGGTACTCCACATCCTCCTCTTAGTTTAAGGTCAGTTAATATGCTCCATTTTATTCTTGGCTTATGACCCTAGTCATGTCTTTTTTCCATGTAGCAAATGGCTTATCATTAGTGATTATAGGAATATTTTGGAAGAGAAAGTTCATCCTAAGTAGCACATTCATTTGAATAGTCACGATTCTCTCAAATAGAGAAAGGTTTAATTTGTTCCAATTTTCTAGATCTTTTTTAATGCTATTCCAAGTCTTTACATAGTTATTATCGAACAATTGATTATTTTGCTTAGATAGCCAGATTCCTACATATTTAATCTTCTTTTTAATCTTAAACCCTGAGATTTTAACTAGTTCCTCTTCTTCCCTCTTACTAAGATATTTTGTCAGAATTGATGTTTTATCTTTGTTAACATTAATTCCCAAATATCCACCAAATTCATTTAAGATGTAGGTCAACTTAGCCAAACTTGAAGCTGGGCCTTCTAGAAAGAAGACTAGGTCATCTGCATAGACTTTCAATTTGAAATTATTACCTGTTAGATGAAGGCCTTTTATATCTATGTCATTTCTCACTGTTCTATGCAGCAGTTCAAGAATTGATATGAAGACAAGTGGGGATAATGGACAGCCTTGTCAAGTTCCTTTTGCCAAATAAAAAGTGTCCAATTTTTCTCCATTCACCAATATTTGAACTTGCCGTTTATTATATATAGCTCTTATCCAGGACAAGAAGTTCTTTCCCACATCCATTCTTTGAAATGTTTCCATCAAAAAGAGCCAATTAATCAAATCAAATGCTTTTTTGGCATCTATAAACACCATTGCCATCTGTTTTTCATTGTGACGTTCGAAGTACTCTATTATATTTAGAACTGTTCTAATGTTATTGCTTAGATGTCTTCTTGGCAGGAAACCATTTTGATCTTCATGAATTTGAGAAGAAAGTACTTTTTTCAATCTATCTGTCCAGATATTTGCAAGGAGCTTATAGTCAACATTCAACAGAGAGATTGGACAGTAGTTTTTAACTTCAATCAGTTCCTTACCTTCTTTCAGGATAAGGGTTATGTTCCTCCATGTCTCTGGAATGCCATTCACTAAGATCTCTTCATAAGTTTTTTGAAAAGGAAGAGCTACGTTGTCACCAAAGATTTTATAGAAATTGCGGGGGGGACCATCTGGGCCTGGGTATTTGCCAATTTTCAGTTTCTTAATTGCTTCTATTATTTCCACGTAGGCAATGGGGTGGTTCAATATTAATTTCTGATCTTCTGAAAGTTTTGGAATATCTTGACTGTCCAAATACACTTGGAGGTTAATAAGCAATTTCTCTGAGGTGGGTTTCATGCCATAAAACTGTTTGTAGTATTCAAAGAAAGCTTTCTTACTATCTTCCTGTTTAGTGAGACTTTTCATGCCTGATTTAATTTCTGAGATTAGCTTCTTTTCTTTTTCTTTACGTACTTTTAGCACTAGCCACTTTCCCAGCTTGTTCGCGAATTCGAAATATCACTGTTTCATTTTTTCCCCATCTCCATTAAATTCTCTTCATTTAACTGATTCTGTAGAAACTTAAATTTCATAATTAAATTCCTATCTGAAGGATTATGTCTTATTTCTTTTTTGACCTTAATCATGTCTTCCAGCATTTTATGTGATTTTTTTCCTTCTTCTTCTTTACCTCTGAGTCCCACTATATAAAGTGGCCTCTTAAGACTGCTTTAAAAGCAGGCTATTCTCATTGGGACTTCCCCATTAATGTTTTCCTTAAAGTAAGATGAGATTATTTCTCTGATTTTTAGAACAAGTCGGTGGTCACAGAGAAAGGTGTCGTTCAATTTCCAACTTCTCAGAGGTCCTCTTAAGGTTAAATCCATACGTAATGGATTATGATCAGAAATATGTTTTGGAATAATGTCAATCTTATCAATTTGAAGAAGTGATTTGGAGGCAAAAAAGTAGTCAATTCTAGATATCGAATGGTTCCGATCTGAGTAGAATGTATATCCTTGTGAGTTGCCTTCTTTAAACCTCCAGACATAGACAAGTGTTAAATTTTCCACCAGAGAAAAGAAGCTCTTAGGTAGCTTTCCCTGATTATGTTTATTTTTATTCTTATAGTGGGAGGATCTATCAAGTGTGTGATTCATGACTCCATTCATATCCCCCATTGTGATTATATTTTCCGCAAATATTTTCTCAACATAGTTTGGTATTTCATTGTAGATTTTTTTAAAGAAGTCACTCTTACTCCTTGTCAGGGCATAAATTGCCACAATCAATATGATTGTATTCTGAATACAAACTTCTACATCAATATAATGACCTAAATTATCTTTGAACACTTCCTTAGCATTATATGTATGCATGTCCCATGATGTTTGCGCAAAGGGAGGAACGTGTGTGCCTTCAATATTGCTGGACTGCATCTCTCACCATTCCTCACCATTGCTTATTATGGCTAACACTGATGAGAACTGCAGAGCAACACCATTGGGAAAGCTGCATAATTTCCTTACCCGTGCTTTACAGCAAATCCCAGGAAATGCATGAAAATCAAACTGCCACAGTGAGTAGTTCTTTGTTTTACTGCATTGTGTGACAGAAAGAAAACCAGAAATAAACTGTAAAGGAGGGACACTACATCACATTGTGGGAATAAAAAAGGTTCATGAGATCTATGTTCCCTCAAATGGCCTATGCTTGTGGGTACAAGGGTAAGGTGAATCCATTTCCATTGATCCTTGCCTCTTCTTGTGCTTGTGAGAGAATAGATTAATCTCCATGTAAGTATCCTTTTTGTCATGTGAAGAAGTTTTATTGAAGTGGATAGGATGTTGGTGTTGTTCATGAGCTGGAAGCCCAGGTGAACTAAAGAGGATTCCAAGAAGATACAGGCTGTCTAACAGACATCAAAGAAATTTTGATCCCTTCATAAAGATATGAGTGGGAGAACTGTGCCTGTATCACTGCTAAGGATGTGGTACACCCTCACTCCATGATGTGATTGGCAATGAACATTATTTAATTGGCACTAAATATAAATCACACACTGTTATGGCTGGAAAGTCATGCTGGCAAAGAGGACTGGATGCATATGTTCAAAAATAGGTCAGATGGGACCTCAGGGCATGGCCAGGTCATATCAGTCAGGAAGCTCTGGTGCTGATGATCTTGCAATAATACCCTCAATGACTGAACCTTCAAACACAATAGCATAGGAAATTGTCTCAATAGAGCAACCAATGGTCATTAGCCTGTTCCCTATTCCTGCTAAAATTCTCCTTTCTCTCCTCACCTTCCCAGACATTAAGAAGCTATCATGATTCCCATCAATGCTTTGTCAACTAATGCTAAGACCATTAGCCTGTTCCAAACTCCATTGTTTGTTCAGCCCGAGAGCCCTTGACACCTTCCCCTTCAGGACAAAAAGAGGGTATTTAAACCCTTGCTGTGAGCCAGACAACTCATGGTACACTGGACATAGGCTGTCACTCTGCTTCTCAATTCCTGTTCCTGTGCTACCCTCAGATCCCTAGTCTGATCCACTTTGCTTCATCTTTTTTCTGCAGTGTGAGTAAATATCGCCCACTTCACCCCAACTTCTTACTATCTAGTTTTTCCTTCCTTTCTTTCAGTTAGTCTTGTGTGGTTGTAAGACTGCTTGAATTTTCTGTGTGCTTGTGATTTTCCCCTAATAAAAGATTCCAACTTTCCAATTTCCAACTGGTGTCCTTGCATTAGTACCAGAATATAATGGCGGAAAGATCCTATAAGATTGACCTCTACTCATAGACCTCCCTTTTGAACTATAACTCCCCACTATTCCATTGGTGCTGTGTGTAGACCTCTGAATCATCCACTTTTTTGGGTAACAGATACTGCTGTTAAAACTGAGGATGGAATCACCATTCCACAATAATGGAACCACTGGCCATACCTGGAATAGTCTCACTGAAATCAACAGGAATAATGTTGGTCTTGACTTAAATCTAATCAATTTCAGTGGATGTTGTATGACTGAGTCTATATCCAGCCTATGGTCAGAATACTCAGGAATTATGAAATCAAGTGGATAACTAAGTTCTCATCTGGAAATTAGACTGGGTGGTGAAGGTTAGGTCATCTTCTGTCAGAATCTGCAAGGAATAGCCTTTCTATGACTATAGCAGTGGAAACTTTTTCATAATGAGTACGCTAGAGTACAATGTACAGAAAAGACAAAGCCCTCTTTGCATAAAGCATTAATTTTTCCACTAGAGCCAACTACCAAGAATTAGCATAGATCTCAGTTGCACTGAGTCTTCCTTTGCCACTCTTTCAGCCTACACTAGGGTGGAAATAATGACTTCCATTGTTGTGAATAGATATGTGCTGTTATTACACATTAACATCAATATGATATTGAACAGATAATTTTAATTAAGTAATTCAGTGTCAGTTAGGCTTTTTGAAAATATCCTTTAAACAATTACCATTGGTTTCTCAGCTTCAGTTTTTCTTAAATGCAAAAATTCTGAAGGATTGTATACAGGTGTTCAGCACTGATAACTGAAGGTCTCTCTGAGCCTTTTTCTCTGCCTCTTTCTTCCTCTCTCTCTCACACGCACACAAATACTATCCATTGGCATGTGTCGTAGTTAAGACAAAACACAAGTAAAGCCTTTATAAAATGGCATGTCAATCAAAGGTAATAAATCTGATTTATTTCCAAGGTCTTACAGTAGGCATTGAGTTATACCTATTATTTTGGACATAAAATGCTATTTGGCAAGAATAGCAATCTTTAACAATTTATGAAATAACATATTATATGAGCGGAAATAGGCACAACATTATTGTGCTCAGCTGGACTTTTCCGAGCATTCAATTTCAACAGAAACTATAGGTTTCTGAGAGGCACAGAAAGCCTCTGGACACCCCCAGCCCACAACAGTGGCTGGTTGCTACCATTTCAGTAGGCTGATATCCTAAATTCTTCTGGGAAGTTACAAATGCATAAGCACCATAGTTACAGTGCTACATAGTGACTCCTGTCCCAATTCCCCCAGTCCCCACTTACCAGGCAGCACCTGCTGAGGCTGATGGGGGTCTGTTTTCCTGTTGATCTGGAAGCAGCCAGCAGATATTTCCACCCCTGTGAGCAATCTCTAGTGCAACAAGAAGAAATAGGAGTCCCCTGTCACAATTCTCCCTTGTGCTTGAGATCACTTATGCAGGGGAGGAATCATTCAGCTGTTTCCCAGAGGACAGTGGTATAGATTTCCCCCCATCACAACAGCTGCTGCCTGGGAAATGGGATTGGGAGACAGCCATGGTCCCTAAGTTTCTGCTCAACTAGGGGCAATGTAGGGATCATGTGTACAAAACAGACATGGGTGCATAACTAGGTGATTCATTTGTAACTTCCCAATGGGATTCTGGCCACCTATTCCAGGTTTTAGTCTAAACTTCTAAGCAGCTATCTCGAATGTTGGACCCTATCTCCCCCAAATAGAATCAGCACCTTGGATACCTCCTTTAACATTCAGGCTTAAGTATGGATTGGACTCATTGTCCCACTGACGTGGAGGCCACCAGCTGTTGTTCCCATACAAGGTCCTGCTGTAGCATTCTTTAGCTCTCTGTTGCAGCTCTAATGCTCCTGTTTCATCATGATGATGATGATGATAATGATGATGATGATGATGATAATGACGATGATGATGATGATGATGATGATGATGATGATGTTCTTTTCTCCTCCTTTCCAGTGTTGCTGATATCACTGAAGGCAAACAAAACTTTCCAACTGGGCCCTTATTTATTCCTTCTAGGGACAGGACCAGCCCTAGATTTTTTTTCCTGAGACTGACAAGCAACTAATGGCACTCTCCCCCTGGACCAAAGTACTTAGTATACTCCATACACACAAACACGTAGAATTATTTTGGCACCTGAGGAAGCATACCCCTAAGCATCTCCCACCCTGCTGCCCGAGTTAAAAGTACAAGGATAAAACTTAAATAATTTCTTGGCCTTTCATGAAGTATTAAAAACTTATGCCTGGGGCTTCAATCTGCCCAATGGTACAGCAAGTCCCAGTAAAGAGAAAATGTATTCTGCTTGCTGACTCAACTGCACCAGTGCCTCCTCCCATCAAGATACATATCCAAATGCATATCCAACCGGAAGTGTGGCATAGATTAACCACCACATTGTTATGCACAAATGTAGAATGTTACTCCTCTTCATCATCTGACTTTCAATGAAATAATTAAATTTCTAGATAGGTAAATCTTTTAGTCTATTACAGCATTAGCAATGGCATCAGCATCAGAAACAACAATAAACTATTGCATTGGTTGAAAAGAATTTTAGACTAAGGAAGGATAAATGGTTTAATTTTTAAAGATGCCATAAAATTCTACTGTTTTTCCAATGTGCTGCATATCTGAATATGAGATTGCTAAGTCCAATCATTAGCTCCCCAAAACAGCAGAACAATTATATCAATGAAACTTACATATGTGTTTATTTATCAAGTTCCTGTTGATTCAGTCTACTGTAGCTGAAACTAACATCTGGATTTAAGGAAGAGTATATATAGTGGTTTGAGTGTTGGACTACGACCCTGGGTGCCATGGTCTGATTCCCTGTTCAGTTATGGAAACCCACTGGGTGACCTTAGGCATGTCATGCATTCTCAACACCAGAAAAACCCAAGATGAGATAACCTTAGTGTCACTATAAGTCAGAAATGACTTAAAGGCACATAACAACACCTAGCCTTATTTTCATAGCAAAAGTTACAGATTTCCTCTTCCTCCTGTAAACCTGCCCCCTTTCCAAATAGCAGTTTTTCATCTTTCACTTAGCAGAGTAGGAGTAGGGAAGTTAATTAAATGTTTCTTAAAATATGAATGACAATAAAAAGTTCATTATAGTAAATTTATGAGAGTGGGAGTCACTGAATTAGCCCACCACTCCCCATTTCTCAGTGGCAGTACTCCTCCTAGTATCTGAAAGGCAGAACCGCCTGGTAGCCTCCATGTCAGTGGTGCGGTGAATCCAAGTGGGTTTTCATTTCCAATTTTAAAGAAGCCATCGAACGTACTAGACCATGTTCCCCAAATAGGGTCAGTACCTTGGATAGCTCCCCTAAAGTCAGAAATAAAACCCACAGTGGATGCCCTGCTTCACTACCAAGGACACTGCTGGATGTCTCTGCTAACAGCCAACCCTTCTTTCCACAGGTGTCATCCAATAGTTGTAAGGAAAAGCATACTGTGCTGATGCCACATGATGTCTTTCCATAAGAACATGTAACTGAAAAGCAAGGAGAAAACTGACATAGATTTGCTGTAGCAGCTTCAACAGCAACACCACATTTATTGTCACATTTACTTCCAGAGTAATA
This sequence comes from Ctenosaura bakeri, assembly GCA_948474755.1. Lineage (NCBI taxonomy): Eukaryota > Metazoa > Chordata > Lepidosauria > Squamata > Iguanidae > Ctenosaura > Ctenosaura bakeri. The sequence goes on along the minus strand of CAOLHI010000137.1, from coordinate 830,687 downwards.
TCTCCTGCTGTAAAGAAAATAACTGAGCAGACCTGCACTGCGTATCAATGATGTCTCATTTCATCTCGAGTTCAGATAGTCATGACATTGCCCAAAAAGAGAGAACAAACTTGTTCCACCTTCGTGATCAAAGGGGTTTCCAGCAACATTGTAGTCCCCATGTTTATTTGTGCATAAAACTAGAAAGTCTTTCTTGCTCTCTCTCTCTCTCTCCCCTTCTCTGCTCCTCTCATTCTTTCTTCTTTCTCTCCCTTGCTGCTTTGCCACTGGATTATAAAAAAAAAATCTGCTCCCATAAAAAGGAAACACTGGTAGAGTTCATTTTCTTTCTTAAAATCTCCGCAACAAAGAGAGATGTGTTGGCAAAACAACAGAACTCTCTTTCTTTCTTTACTACAGGTTCCTTTTAGAGGATTTCTGTAAGGAGGATAGGATATTTCAAAGATACTTAACATTCTACTGCCCTTTAAAAACAATGAGAATAAAAAGTGCTGAATTGTCATCTCATGCCATTTTTTTTTTCTGTCTGTAGCTCACAATAATAGTGTAAGTTTCTTCCCCATTCATTACCCAGTTGTTTCTTCCAGATATGTTGGACCACAAGACCTGCATCAGTTAAGCTGGCATGCTTATTGGCTATCTTGGCTTGGGATGGTGGGAGTTGTAGTCCCACACATTTGGAGGGCCAATGTTTCTGCAATGCCAAAGGTTAAACCAGATTGCTGTAGGTCTTCCATTGAAAACCCCAGAGAGATAAGCAGGTATCTGGTAGCCATCATTTTAAATTTTGATTTCTCTGTACGAAACCCTACCCATTCACATCTTCATGGTATAGTGTCTTGTGTGGGTTTTTCCCCCCCAAATAGCATTTTATACCAACTTGATTCAACAAAAATAATTCACAGTGATCCTGTCTGCCAAAGGTGTGTTTGAGATATCCTAAACAAAATAAAGCAGTTAACAGCAACATCCACAGGAGTACATTTAGGAGAATTTTGGTACCACATTTTGGGCAAAGTTGAGACCTTTATGGCAATTGGGTCACCATTCTAAATGTTAGGTCAACCTCCTCCCAACTGCTATTCTCCCCATGTATTTAACTATCATTTCCAAGAAGCATGACAACATATTTGGAGAACACCAGGTCAAGAAAAGCTGTTTCTTACTAGGCTGCATTAGGAACTTCACAGTGGTTCAATAGGCAGAACATTTAATTTTTAAACATAGTGGGTAGATAGGAATGACATGCAAATCTGTAGGTCCCCAGCTACCATGACACCTGTGTCATCTCTCATTCTCACTGCAAGAGGGGGGGCATTTATCTTACTTTATAACCTGTCTTTCCTTCATAAAATACAAGTTAGGTTATATAATGTATAAAATTCCCACTCCAAGCACTTCTCTTTTAGGATACTGACCAGACCCTGACTGTTTCCATTTCAACAAACAGGTTGTATGATGTGTCTTTGAGCCATACCCTGAGGTAAAATCAAATATTTAAAAATGCCTTTGATAGCCCTTATATCTGTACAGACAGAGGGTGTCAAAGAAGAAAGAAGTCAACTCAGGAAAAATGAAAACACACGTTTGGGACTAAGCATGACAGATGACAGGAAATGCCGGGGGGTGGGGTAGGAAACCATAGCTGTATGAACACAGAGAAGAAGCAAGAGGGTCCTGTCCTGTTCTGCAACATAGCAGCCTTGCTAAAGTGCTTAAAAACAGGAATTAAAAATCCACTCCCTGGCCATTTTGCAAAGTAAAGTATATACGTACACACTCAACACAGACATCACGACATGGAACAAGTTGCATGTAAAATGAATCACAGGGCTGAAAGGCAATGCCGGTGAGTTTTCCACAAAACCATGAATGTTGTCTCCTAACAAAAGGAATTTATTATAACAATTGTTAAGATAAGAAATTACTTCAAGGCTCAGATACCTAATACCCCTTCCAGGCTATTTGCAACAGATGGCAAAGGCATTAGGGTAAACTAAGGATGGCTTTGGACATGATGTGATATGTAAAAATGTGTGAATCACAATGCTTCTATGTATCATCTGATAGCTAATTAAAGATATGTCCCTTTAGAAGTTGTTGGCCTGCAAGTCCCGTAATTCCTTGTTTATGCTAAGGCTGGTAGGATATGCAGTCCAAGAATATCTGGAAGGTCACATGATTCCCAATGTCTAACCTAGAGATATACATACCTCATTTGGGAAATTTCACACTTGTTTCCCATTTCCAGAAAGAAAGAAAGAAAGAAAGAAAGAAAGAAAGAAAGAAAGAAAGAAAGAAAGAAGAAAGAAAGCGTTCCAGGTACGTAGAAAAATGAAGAATGGTGTTCACAACATACTGGATTTCTTTTTATAGCAACTACTCTGCCACAAACACCAATGCAGAGATAAACTTAAATGTATCTTTCATGAGTGATACTGTTACCATGCCATACGCCCCCACTCCATGATGTGGTATAATTTGCAAATATCATTTAATTGGCATAAAATATAAATTAGAATACTAGCACTATAACATCATAGTGCAGAAATGGCCTTAGTCTGAATTCAATATCTGTTCCCTTTGGGTACAACTTGCTTTCACCCAAGATCACTTACATGCTAGCAGGCCAAATACATTATCTCTGTTCTCAGGGGAATGGGAATATTCCTTTACCCTCATTGCACTCCAAAGGACATGTAGAAAGTGTCACATGCCAGTGGGTATGGCCCTCACTTTCTTAGGCCCTTTTCACATGGCATTTTCCATGTGAAAGAGGGCCTGGAGTGTCGCACGATTGTGAGGAGTGATCTGCACGACACACTCACAATTGTGCAATGCTCCAGGGGCTGGCAGGCACTGATTGCACACCTTTTCGTTTTTGGCTAGAAGCCAAAAATGGCATGCAATTGCACATTGCTTCCGGGCCCCGCACACACTTACCCGGCATTCCTGCCCCAGCGCAGCCTGGGAAACTCCCAGGCTGCACTGTGGAAGGAAGAGGCGGGGCTCTCATGCGAGCAGGCAGCTCATGTGGAGCCGATGGACCCCAGATGCGAGAGCCTCTTGCCGGAGGCTGCTCACGCAATCCCCGCACCCCAGCGCCAGAAGACGGTAAGGTATGGAAAGGGCCCAAGTCTCCTAAAACAGCTACCAAAGAAACAACTCCCATTTGGTATTACTCTTTTTAAGGCTGCAGCACATTGGGGAAATCACCAACTGCATCAGCCTGCCTTAAATCCAACCTCCATGCCAAGGACTCACAGGATGATGAGTCCAGCCAGTTAGGAGAGGCAACCAATGATCTTTCCCCAAAACTCAAAGTTTTAAGTGATCCAATGAATGGAAACATATCAGGGAAGGTTTTCTCCCCCAGAAAAGCTGATGTAGTTGCCTCTATTGTTCCACATCCCCATCTGCTGAAGATGCAATGGCATCAACTTTGTTTCTTTCAAAAAAAAAAAGTGTGAATTCTGTTTAATTTCTATTTTATTAACTTTTCTTGGACGATCACAACAGCAGCTCTTGTGACAAATTTAACTGAGGATTGCATTCTGGGCTTTCAGCATGTAGAGCATCTGCCTGTTCTCTTTTTCACAGACCCCAAAGAGAACACTGTTGGGGAAATGAAGTCACAAATGTTGCACATTTGGAGCACTGCAGTTGTCTTGGTATCTTCGGTTTCCCACTGTGTCGCAATTAATTAACGTGCCAGTTTTAAGTGGATTTTCCTCCTTTTAATCAGTTTAGCATCAAAGATTTTAGTCTGGTTATTTTCTAGCACGCACATGGTGTGCTTATTAATTTATCCATGAGGCTTTTCCCCACCTCAAAATCTTTAAAAAGCATTATTCAAAAATCCCTTACTTACTCAGACCTACCTAACTGAAACGGACAAACTCTGTGGCCTGAAACCTATTGGTAATCCCAAGCTGAGTAGTCCCAGTGATTCAATTGTTGAATGGTGAGTCAGCATTCTTATAAGGCCATTTTGACACTACACTGTTATAGTGCTATTGTTCCACTTTCAACATCCTGTGGGATCCTGGGGTTTGCAGTGTAGGGAGGGGTATTTAGTATTCTCAGCCAGGGAGCTCTTTGGCCTCAGGAAACTACAAGCCCCAGGATTGCACAGGATATTGAAAGAGGAATAATAGCACTACAACAGTAAAGTGCAGAAATTTCCTAAGTGCAGACTTGAGCTTCTGCACATGAACACATATCTTACCCTAAATTCTATCTGATGTAATAAGTAATGTGGGTAAGCAGGCATTATGGTTTATATTCTGACTGGGTTTCTGTTCTGTGAAGTTACAGCTCTTTGATGCAACTGCAGTGGTTGCCTTTTAGTTGCATGGCAGATTCTCTTTCCCAATATAAATGTGTGATAATTCTTGTCTTCAAAGAAGGCTTTACTGATTCTTGTACAACCAGCAGATTCTCATCCAGTAGCAGCCGAGAAGCAAGCCTTCTCTTTTCTTTGAAACATTCCCCCTACCCCCATTCTGAGCCAGGGTATGGTGTGGTCTGTCTTAAGCATCTATTAAAGTCTATGAACTCAGGTTGTTCCCAACTGAATGTTGTGTTGTTTCCTGAGAAGATATTGCAAGTCTTGGACTCAACCCTTTTCATTTTAAAGTAGACATTGGTTCAGGAACAAGAACATTTTCCTTGGCTTTAGATTGGAAAAAGAGATAGATTTTGGTGTCATGAACATTTTAGTTGCTGTTGCATATTGCCACCAAGTCAACTTTATCTTATGGTGGCTCTATGGATGAGAGACTTCTAATACACTCAGTCATCAACTGCCCCTGCTCAGATCCTGCAAATTTAGGACTGTGGCCTCTTTTAGTCTATCCGTCTGCACTGTAGGCTTGATCTTTTCCCACTGCCTCCCATTTTACCAATCATTCTCCAATATATAAAAGTCAAAGTTTATCTGTTTGTTGGTATCAGGTGAAGAGCTTATATGATTGGCTGTGTCAGGCAAAGGCCTCATATGATTGGCTGCCTAAGAAGATTCTATGGAATCCCAGGGTTTGCAGTTTAGGGAAGGGCCTTTAGAATTCTCAGCCAGAGAGCTCTTGGACCTCAGGCTCGTTGCAACAGTGACAAGGCCTAGCAGCAAGGAGGAGGGCAGTGTATTCCCTCAGAAACACAACCTCTGTACGTTAATAACTCTGAATACAGATTGGATTGGGGAATATGGAAAAAAGTTACAGGTACAGGACAAGAATTAGAGACACAGGATCTCAAACCTTTCTAACAAGTATTACCTATGAGAAAATAAAATCCCAGGCAATACCAAGTATATACACTAGTATTTCCTAATGAGTCAGGATATGACCAAGGTAGCCTCTATTTAGTCATTTTGGTTCATTGATCTGCTCTAAGACCCATTTATTGGCCATTTTGGCAGTTCATGGTATCTGAAGAATTCTTATCCAGCAGCACATTTCAAATGAGTTGATTCTCTTTCTGTCAACTTTCATCACTATCCAGCTTCACAACCTTACATAGAAATTGGAAATACATTGGCACGGATAATTCCGACTTTGGTATTCAATAATATATCTTTACACCCGGATTACTTTTTTAGTCCCTTTATAGCTGCCCTAATGGCTATAGTAACAGTCAGTAACTAGCACTGTTAGACACAGACATACAGCCAATAGCTTATTTTAATTGAGGAGAATCCCAGAATTTTCATACATGGATTTAAAAAAAAAAAGAGGATGGAGGTTACAAGCTTATGAAGTAATAAAAATCTGCAATTATGGCCTGTCATTCCTTGTATCAGAACTTTAATAAGGGAAGCAGAAACAGAGTGAAGAAACCAGATATACAGTACCTTTAAAAATAATTTTAAAATAATGAGATTTTTGTTTCCTGTGAAAACAGAATGGGGGGAAAAAAATCTTGGCTCTATTTGAAGGGTGAAATTCCAGCATATCTATCCAATTATTTATGTGTGTTTAATACCTTGTCATACAGTGAAAAAGGGTTGCCATAACAACCACCCTATTCTCACGGTAGCTGAAGATGTCTGAGATAGAGCTCATCCTCATAAAGAACGCTACTGTGTTATGTGATTTCTGGAGCGGGAGGAACTTCTCTTGGCACAGAAAGCTGAGATTGTTCCCTGTAGTGATGATTGGAAATATAGGAATCCTTCCCCACAGAATTCCTGCTAAACTAGACAGAACACAGTTTGGAAAGAGAAAGAGAGAGAGAAAGTAAGCGTGTACTTGCCAACTGATTATGTGCACAGCACAGCATAATAAACAATCACACGATAAAGAGTCCATCTGCATTATTCACCCTAATAAGCAGCTCCCTTATAGAAAAAAAAAAACCCTTTACAATAATTTACCTTCCAAAACACCAAAATTCAATGCCTCACCCATGAGCTGCTTCTGAAACAGAGACATTAGAATCATAGAATCATAGAAAAGTAGAGTTGAAAGAGACCCCAGGGGCCATCCAGTCCAACCCCCTGCCATGCAGGAACACCCTCAAAGCACTCCCGACAGATGGCCATCAAGCCTCTGCTTAAAAACCTCCTAAGAAGGAGCCTCCACTACACTCCGAGGCAGCAGATTCCACTGCCGGACAGCCCTGACTGTCAGGAAGTTCTTCCTGAGGTTCAGGTGGAATCTCCTTTCCTGCAGCTTGAATCCATTGCTCCTTGTCCTGGTCTCTGGAGCAGCAGAAAACAAGCCCCCTCCTTCCTCCACGTGGCATCCCTTCAAATATTTAAACATGGCTATCATGTCCCCTCTTAACCTTCTCTTCTGCAGACTAAACATACCCAGCTCTCTAAGTCTATCCTCATAGGGCATGGCTTCCAGGCCCCTCATCATTTTGGTCGCCCTCCTCTGGACTTGCTCCAGCTTGACCATGTCCTTCTTGAATTGGGGTGCCCAGAACTGGACACAGTATTCAAGATGAGGTCTAACCAAAGCAGAGTAGAGTGGTACCAGTACCTCCCTCGATCTAGACATTGTTGTTGTTGTTTGTTGTTAAGTTCAAGAACACACATCAGGATGAACAGCAACCAACTGAAGTATTGAGGGGAGTCCCTAATACTGCACCAACAGTTTGATGAAAGATCTCAGTGCTGCCTTTGAGATCCCTAAGCTGGATGTTACAAACCTCTGTGCAACATTCTGTAGAATCAGCCTATCCATAAAGCCAGCACCATCTGGAGAAGGAGACGCCAAGAATGCCATGTAGCATTTCGTCTTCATAAACATTCTTCCGGCAACATTGTGTGCATAAAACAAATTATGGAACTCATTTAACCAGCTGGCAACAGTAAGAGGCAAATAGATGAAGTTATATTAGCAATGCAATCCTGAGATTATACGATTAAATAAAACAGAATCCTATTTAAAACAAATAAACTCCATTGTGGGCCACATTCTCACTGAGGTAGGAAATCTGCATCTACAGTGTACCACTTCGGGGTGTAAATAGAAATTCCCAAAACTTGAAATGTCATGAGATGCTGGGATTCTTCTCACATAGGCAATCAGATGCCAGAGAGAATCGTTCCAGTCTAGCCTTCATCCTACCATCCTCATTTTCTGTGTGACAGAACGTATTGGCATAAAAGAATATTAAATCTTATGAGTCCCCCATCTGTTGGCTGAAATGGTACAACCCAGACAAAGGTTTATAACTTCGAAGAAAATAAGCCCAACTGTAGAACAAGAAACAATAATGAAAATAAGGTCAGATGTTGGGGCAGGAGAGAAAGAAAAAGAAGAGATAATCTTGGATAAAATAATGTGCAATTGCAAACATAAATCAGAATATAATATCCATGAGTGAGTCAACATTGTATTGGTGCTGTGACGAGAAATAAGCAAAGGGAATTCTGCAAGCCAATGTCAGATCAGTAGTCAGAGACCAATAAATCAACATGATTATGCAGAAAACTAGCCATACCTGATTCTTCCCATCTATTTCTTTTAGAGGAATGGCTTGGCACTCAGATTTGTTTTTCTTGTTATCTCTGCTACAATAAAATGCTGCTGATATACGTTTGCACCTCATTTAGCCCCTCCCAGACATGCAGAAGGTGCCCCTGTTCTGATACCCACACTGGTGTACGGATGGGCGGGGGCAATAAGGGCAGTCCACACCAGACAGCAATTTTGGGGGGGGCACCCTGTGCAACATGGCCACACCCTCACACAACATGGCCAAGTCCCTGCCCCTCCGCCCCCCCTTGCCACCACCACCCATCCACACTCCAAGGTATGTGATTGGGTACCCATCTTCTCTTACCCCTGCCAGTAATGGGCAGTGATGCGGAGCAGGTTTGGAATGAAGCCATTATGTCACAGAAAGCTGATAACTTCTTCATATTAGAGGATAAAGAATGGAAGCAGGAAACTAGGTACATATGGGATGCCCACATGCCTTATTTTACCAGGCATAGTCCTTTACTTGAAGGACTTTCAGAGGACCACACTGTGCTTGGAAGCCTCTCTATTTGAAAGGCTATCTGGTTCAAATCCACTTTAAAGGTAAATAACCATCAGAAGGGAGAATAGGTTCCCACCAACAATTAGCACCTGGACAGAAAGACCAGGGTTCTCTCCAGCACTTCTGTCCATCAGCTAGTCAAATTGAAGCTTCTGGATGAATGGCAATCTCATTACCAATGCATCCTCTCACGCCATCCTCTATCCTGGAGAGTTGAGAAATCCTATAGAGTATATTTGGGAAGGCTGCGGAGAAGAGGAGGAGGCTCCTGCTGCATAAGAAAATGTACATTTCCATGAGGGCAGATGGGACCCTGGACAGTCCACAGATTACTGTATTTGCTGGCACATAAGACTCACTTTTTACCCCAAAAAATACTGTTTGAAAATGGGGTGCATCTTATACACAGGTGTGTCTTATACACCAGGAAATATGGTACTCCTCCATGGTGAGATGTATTTCTGCTCAGCATATAGCAATGATATTAAATCTGAGGCTGTCCCTATACATTTCCATATATGTATTTATATAAAACTCATATTCTGGTTGGTTATTTGGTTGATTTGTGAGGTATTTCCACCATTTGGTGATACCATACCAGACACATTATGTTTTTGAGTGTCCTACCTAACTTTCCTTTGCCTTGGAATTAATAGGTTTGAGGAGGAGAGGAAAGGTAGACAAGGTTAGAAACTCTTTCCCCTTCCATGTTATTTTAACTTTTTTTTTTAAAGCTGCTGTTCAGGACCAGTCTTAACATGCAGCAGGATGAATCTATCAGCTTCAGACATGAAACTGATGTAGGCAGAGACAGGAATTAGTATCTGAATGGTGCTGAAAGGCATGTGAAAGATTTTGTGCTCTCCAGAGAAGGGCACCATGCCAATATCTGTCCATGAATCAAAGTGTGTCATACTACCACTGAAGCCATATATTGTGGTTGCTTAGAAAGAGCAGAAAAGTTGTCAGAAGGTCTGCTCAAAGACTGTTTGTGTTACCTTCCATTTCCTTAGTTTCCCATTTATACGCACTCCAGAAGATGCACACTCCAGAACATGAATACTTGTGAACTTCAACACTAACTTTGTATAATGAGATCTGCCAGGTTAAAATGTATGTCTATCTTCTTTACTTTTTGCTTTTTACCTTTCCTGTATGTGTGGTGTGTGTGTGTGTGTATGTAAAAAGTACACTTCCCCTGACAAAATTATATTTGTTTTGTTGCGTGCCTTCAAGTCATTATAGCAACTCTCAGGTGAATCTATTTTCAGCTTTCATTGAGGCTGAGAGTGTGTGATGCGCCAAAGGACACCCAGTGGATTTCCATGTGGCACATTGAACCCCGTCACCAGGATCATACACCAGTGCTCAAACCACTATCACGTATCGGCTTTTTAAAATTAAATCACACTTCGGAAAACCTCTATTTTATACATCAGAATCTAGTAAATAATTTTTGAATCCTGTTTAGCCTCCTAGTTCTCTGTTATCTTTAAGAAAATGTGACCCAGGCCTACTGTACCACTCTAAAAATGGTCTGTGACTCCAAGAATCTAAGGACAGTTTCAGTATGAAGGTATATAGAGAGGAAAGAGAGAGAGGAAAGAGGCTGGGTATATTAGCCCCCAACCACCTCCAACATCTTCACAGACCTTGCAAAACGTCCTTTTTGGAACTGCAAGTCCCAATATCCTCCTGCCAGCAAGTGGGAAAATGTTTCAGGCATTTTCATGTTTAGCCCAAAGATGTGAAGAGAGATGCTAAGCCAGATATTCCCAAACTTTGGTCCTTCAGGTGTTTTGGACTTCATCTCCCAGAGGCCCTAGCTGTCTTGTCCAACAGACAGCAATTTTGAAGATGAAGTCCAAAACAAGTGGAGGACTGAAGTTTGGGAGCTGCTGTTCTAAACCAACTGTGTAGAAAGACTTAGAATCTCCTTTCAGACCTGCATACTTGATATGGCTGGTTCATGTAGCATTTAGTAGAATGGGACTTTTATGTACCCTCTAGCTTCCCTCCTTAGCTGAAACTCTCACCTGTTCCATAGAAGACCCAAATGGAGCTAATGGTTATTTGAACCTTTGCCACAAACAGCAATCGTAGAAACTGGTGGCTCTTCATTCAGTAGAGTGAAGAATTAGTAAACGAAGTATCCAAAGTTCTGAGTCATATCCCCCAAACTGTGCCTTCAATACCTCTTTTAAAATTTGGGCTAAAATCCAGAATGGATTCCCCAGCCATCAACATCAGAATCACCAGACTCTGCTCCTTGACAATGATATTTATTTATTTTTGTGTGTGTGTGTATATATATATATATATATATATATATATATATTAAAATTTCACACATTTAAAACATACATATCTATACATTGTTGATATTACAATAGACACATTCTTGTTCCTTCCAGTCTTCTCCAGAATTCCTAATTATTGCATATATCATTGTTCTACATCTTTATAGATCCAAATTCTTGTTGTTTCTGCATTCAGTCTATCACCTTATTCTAATTGTTCCATCTTTTCATCTTTATATCCTCTTAAACGCAACTTACTTTTCAGCCAGTATATCATACATATCATATATCATATCAACATATCATCATGTCATCATGTCATCATGTCATCAGTCATTTCATCTTTTCTCCCTTATATGTATTGTTTCCTTACATGTTGGTTACCCAGCTTTAATATATCACACTTGTTCCTATTCTCTTTCTATTTCATCATCTGTTTTACCCTTTAGTCTCTGTGAAACTGACAATGATATTTCAATAAATAAGCAACAAGGAACACAAGCCAGGAATCCCAATGTGAATTGAGGAAATCAACCAACCAGATTCTAGAAGGAATCCAACAATGTTGCAGAATTACAAATGCCGCTTGTTCAACTTAAATTCATTCATTTGTACCAGAACATTGTCACCACAGCTCACAGTCTGTATTTTATTGTTGCCAGAGAAATCAACAGTCAAATGTGATCTTTCACAGGATTGATTTCTTTCTCATGTATTTCCACTCAGTATGCTTATGTTAATAGACAAACCTGATGTATCTCATTTTCAAGGTTTTGTTATTTGGAAAAGACGATAATTGTATCAACTACTAAACAGCAGCATTTTTTTTAAAGTGCATAGGTGAGAAATGTGATTTAAACATGGAAAGCGGTTACATTCTCATTGAAACAGCTAGTCCTGTTCTGTTTATTATAAGGGCAAAATACTGCCTCACAGAAGATCTGTGCAGACAACAGTGGAAGTAAAATGGATATAAAGCAAGGTCAGTGTGGAATGTTCTTGGTGGCTGTTTCCAGACTCTGGGACTAGTCAGTAAGGAAGCCTAGACTATCTTCTTCTCTGTTGTCCCATTGTTAGCAAGCAAAAACAATGTTACTCCAAGTGGGCTATTGGCAAGTGACTGGTGAATGAGGAGGGTGCAGCATTTATTTTATGCATTTATTCCATTGATATGTTTGTGTTTTAAATGTAATTAGCCTAAATCCAATTATATTAGATGCAATGAACCAATGGAACTTACATCACTCTTAATGTACCAAGTTCCCATTGATTCAGTATGTTTACCCTAGTTGGGACTAAGAGGGGGATTCAGGGCACTGTGTTTTAATATGTGAACTTGGTTTTGGTTTTAATTCTATTTTTTTTAATAAAAATAGGATCCTTATAAGAGTTTTCATTTAGAAAAAAAACTAACAAAACCCCCCAGCAACATCGATGTAATCCTATATTGTCCCACTCAATCAATGGGAACTTGGTAAGTCAACACAATTAGAGAATTTCCATTTATTCAGTCACTCTACTCTAGTGGAGTTCAACAACTGGATTCCCTCCCATGCCTCTCTCTCCCTCCTAACTTTAAGAGCCATACAACACCAGAGTACTGCTGTTAGCTGCCTCAAGAAATTTCTCATTAAATACTTTGATTCTTTGACTTCCAAAGCCAAGAATTCAGAATAAAATTGAATAGAATTGTCTCTCACAACTCTATCCAACTGACTGAAACCCAATCAACAAACAGCCCAGTAGCAAAAACCAGTAAAATATTGACATCTAAGAATAACATAACAAAAATAAGTCCCAACTGTAAGACAGCTTCAGCTTCAGACAACTGAACTCCCTAAAATATATGGAAGGCCAAAATTGGCCTGTTGGAAAGCATATTGTAAGAGACAACTGAGCCACATCCAAGTGAATAGTTCAAATGAAAAAAATTCTGACTATGAAATTCAAACATACTTCTCCATATACTCAAGGTCAATATCAATAATAAAACTTCCCAGTGCACCAATATATCCACATATAATACATATATATACACACACACACACACACACACACACACACACATATATATTCATTCACCGAATGTGTTCTTTAATTAATGATTGAAGATAAAACTATAATAAATAGCAATGGGTTTTATATCTGCTTTTCATTTGCAGCCTGTTTTATGCAGACTTCAAGGCATCTCTACATTAGGGATTATACTTCTTTAAAAGAAAAACGAATGTGGCCAAATTATTTTTGAGCCTGAAATTAGCTTTCAGTTCAATTAGTTTCCTCGGCCTTTAGACTGGTTCATTGTAAAGGAGTGTTTCCTACCCATTGGGCCATTCAAGACCATCTGGATTTGGAAAACCAGCTATGTGGAAAAAAGTTGATGGGAGAAGCACTCAGAAAAGAAAGAGTTTGATTCCCAACTACCCCAAGTAGGACGGAAGCTTCCTGCAACTGCTTTTTAAAAAGTTGGGAGACTCAAATACATCTCTGCTCTGTTTGCCCCTAGGAATTTCACCTGCCCATATTCCAAGAATGAAAGCCTATACTTTGTGATTTAAGTACACAGAGAAAAAGAAAACCCATAGCCTGCCTGTGAAGCACACTAAAAACAAACAGTATGGAAGTGACACAACAACCCCTTGTTTATAACCCCAGACACCATAGCATTTTGGAAAACAACAAATACAACATCTTTCTTATATTTTACTCATTAACTTTTAAAAGCCTCCACTGGCTGTGCAGGATTTGTAGCAGAAAACTCTAAATGATGTATAAAATGAGAAAGGAAACAGGCTCTGCTTTGTTGTCACCAAGGATTGGGAGAGTAATGCTTGAACTTCTAAAGGGGAGAAGAAAGAACTCATCGAGGCTTTTATGAGATTGCCAAGAAGAGCAAGAAGCATCCATCACTGACCCCAGCTTCTTCCCTACCCCAAAATAAAACATTTAGCCAATGAAAGAGCAAGACTATTGTTGTTGTGTGCCTTTAAGTTGTTTCTGACTTAAGGTGACCCTAAGGTGAACCTATCACAGGGTTTTCTGGGACTGAGAGTATGTGACACACGGTCACCCAGAGGGTGTCCATAGCTGAGTGGGGAATCAAACCCGGGTCTCCAAGGTTGTGGCCCAACATTCAAACCACTAAAGCACTCTGGCTCTCAAAGACTGAGATATTCACAGTAATGGGCAATTGCAGGACCTTCCTTATGTATTCCTTAGGTATTCCATACGTGGACTGATGTAAGACTGATGGCTGATTCAAATGAAGGCTCACTTGTCCATAACAAAGTGTCTGCATTCTTCAGTGTGCCATTTTTGCAAAGACACCTTTATTTTAGATAAAACACTTTTTCTTTAGATGGAAATCCTCAACTGTCATGTTGGCCTGGCTGTTTCATAGGGTGAAGCAATCTGCTTTGGGCAGCACCATGAATGAAAGATATTTGGAGCCAGGGAGTGGTGTCAGGATAGCCAAAGTTTTGGGAGGGTGAGTGGAATTCAAGTTTAAGTCAGGCAGCAACATTTCTTGATCGAAGGGGCATCTGGTGGATCCCTCATTTTGGACGCAGCAAATCAGCTCTTGACTTTACTGCCATTCTTTCCACTGATGCTTTGAGCTGAATGGGAGCTCTCTCAGTTCTGGAGGTTCAGCACCAGCAGAATTCCTTCTAAGTTTGGACCAGCAGCAGGAGGAGAAGCAGTAAAATCAAAAGTGCTTTTGCCACACACATGGCAGAAGATCCACCAGCCACCCTGCTCAGACTTGTGTCTGTGGATCTGAGTTTTCCATTTTACAGAAAGCTGTCTCCAATGTCATTAAGCTAGAACAAAATGTGTGCCTGTAATAATGAAGGAAAGTGGTATCTCAACAATAGGCTCTTTCCCCTGCCCAGTTTATGCTCATTAAGCATCCTAAAGAATATATTTGATTGAAGGGAAAGAGCTTACTGCTAAAATGCTTCTGCTCTCACACCCTCAGGCATCTGTTCATTTTGCCCTGGTGTACATCTAGAAATGGTTGCTGTGCAAGGACTGGGGAAAGTACTGTCCAGTCCCAGATGTTTGGTGCCCTGCCAATATTCTTCATCATTGGCTGTGATGGTTAAAGGTTATGGGAATTTCAGTCCACCCCTCCCCTCTTCCAGTGTTTGCCCTTTTGAGATACACAAAAAGACTTAATACTTTGTTTGGTGTTTGCTTTGAACAGCACAGGGAGAGTATGAGTGAGAAATGGAGGAGAGTGAACGAGAGTGTTAGGAGCAATGATGGAGACCCTCTTTATCAGCACCTAATCCTCACTAGGGTGGCTGGTGGCTTCCATGTCAGAGGGATGGTGAAGCCATTGATCTTTAAATAAAAGTAACTTTATCATAAAAATTCTTATTCAAGATGTTGTACTTGTGCTGGTAATAGGATTCAGAACCATGGATAGCTCCTTTTGGGTTTATACTCCAATCAGCACAAATTCACTGCCTTCATGGAATGAAACAGAATGCTGTTATTATTCACCTAAGCACCTCAATTCCTCTTCTCCCATTTCTTACTCATTGTTCATAGCAGTGTCTACCACCCTTTCCTTTCCTTTCCTTTCCTTTCCTTTCCTTCCCTTCCCTTCCCTTCCCTTCCCTTCCCTTCCCTTCCCTTTCCTTTCCTTTCCTTTCCTTTCCTTTCCAGTCCCCAAAGACTAGGGACTTAGAACTGAAAACCTAAAGCTCTGGATTTGTAAAGATAGCCAGCATTTATGTATGATGTATGTATGTATGTATGTATGTATGTATGTATATAAAGTTTAAGCTTAAAGGGCTACTCCAGGAGGCATAGGTCTATCATCACTTATTAAAGGTGTAAATGTATTCTTTGACTCCTTGATGGTTGCTGATTTCTCAACAGAAATTAGAGACAGGTATAAGAGTGATCTTTTTTCCCAAACTACATGCCTGGTGATCTCATTTTTTCCCCTTTGCAACATCCATCCTCACCTTTACACATTAGCATGGAACAGCCTTAATTATGATTTTAAAAGAAATAAAATAAAACTTGGCTGAGCAGGAGAGTTACTTCTTCTTATTGGAAATGCATATTCAATTAAAATAGGAATCTTGCAATGATGTTCTGTGAGCATTTATTCAGAACAAACTGCTATTCCATTTAGTAGAAGTGCCTGGCATAAATAGTGAATCCATGGATCTCCATAAATTACAACTCCTAGAAGCCCTTATCATTGACTGTTTTGAGTGGAGCTGATGGGATTTGTTGGTTGAACTATCTAGAGGGCCAAACATTTCCCACCTCTGTGGTATAGGATTGCAGCCTCAATCATATTTGTTCAATACCTTATGTAAGGTATATCTCAAGTAAATTAGGTCTTTCTGTTCCTTGTCCCTTATCCTTATTCTGGGGTGGGTGCCTGGAAATGTCACTGCGTCAGAGCAGGACTTCCAGATAAAATGAGAGAGATGGAGAGAGAGAAATCTAACTTGTATATAGATTTGTAATCCAAACTATTTTGCATAAAGTTTTCCCTCTTTCCTTCCCTCCTTTTTTTTCACTAGGCAGAGTCTAATGTAAGGAAGACTGAAGTTGTCTCCCTTCAGACAATTTAAACTTGAAATGTATGTCTCACCACAGTCAAGCTCCAGAAAATAAGGACAGGAATAATTGCCAACTGGACTTTTCATTAGCTATCGGCAGGTTGTTGCAGTTAGATTAAGAACAGTGAAGATTTTATTATCCCTTCCGGGTGAGGACTTATTGTCTGCCCAGTACATATTTGGTACTTAGTTATGGCTTCAAAGAAGGTTAAACATATTGATAATGGGAATTAAAGTTCAGGTACATTCTCCCACTCCACTATATAGCAAGAATTTGGGGAAATCAGAGCATGAGCCTGGATGCCTACAAGCAGTCTGGGATACAAACAGAAAATACGCTATGGGTTGGAAATCTAAGCAATGGACCCATATACTATCTAGGATTGCTAAACATGACATGTCTTTACAATCCTAGATAGTATATGGGGTCTTCCCCAACCTGATGTCCTCCTGATGTTTTGGATGACAGCTCCCCTCATTCTTGATCATAGACTATGGTGGCTGGAGTTGACAGGAATTATAATTCAACATTTCTGGTGAACACCCAAGCTGAGGAAGGTTGGTTTAAGGATGCTCATGGAAAATGGGAAATTTTCCCTTAGGAACGTCAAAGTAGACTTGACGAGAGGGGTCGAATCTGTGTCATTTATTAATACTTCTAATATTTGAATCTTCTTTTTAAATATGGTCTTTCTCACACTGCACAATTATAGCACTATGATTCTACTGTAATTGCCACAGCTCCATCCCTTGACATCCTGTGGTTTGTAGCTCAGCCAGAGGCATGAGAGGAATTCCATGGCTGAGGATTCTGCTTATGTCCCCCTAAACTATCAATCCCAGGATTCCATTGGCTGTCACCATGGCAGTTAAAGTGGAACCATAGTGCTATAACTGTGAAGTGTGAAAGATATTTATATTTTCATGTTATACATTTTTATATTTTCTGTTGATTATATTTTGTCTTAATTTTTCTTTGTATATTAATTATGGACTTCATGTGTTTATGCCATAAATGTGACTTCCAGCAGCTATGTAACTGTGGGTTGGGAGAACGAAACCAGTCCAGATTTCACTGCCACTGTTGCCAAAGATCCTCTGAGTTGAAGGATAGCTTTGCCAGAGCTGGGCCCTAGTTTTGCTCTGGCAGACCTCCCATTCAACTCAAAGAAGCTGAAAGGAAGAGCAGTAGTAAACCCCAGGGTGTCTGTAAGGCAGTCTGAGACAGGTTTTTCCAGTGAAGAGTGATGCATACGCGGAAATAATTATAGTAACAATACTTGTAATAAATAACAAGAACAACAACAAACTCTTTGTTGGATGTGGCTCTAGTAGTCAGTAAGAATCATTGGGATGGCAAGAGAAGATAAAACCTTCAGGCACCAGTGACTAGAAAGTGGAGGAGACTTGGATATCCAGACCAAAGAGATGAGCTTGACTAGGAAGCTGTTAAACTGGGGAAGATTGAGAAATACTCACTTCTAGCTTATCAATATTCAGAAGGCTGTTCCAGGTCTAGCAGACCTCCTTGGAAGCCTGTACCTGCCTGAAGACTGTAATCTGTCAAGAAGGCCATCCTCTGTGTCCCACCAACAGGAGCAGCTCATTATGTGAAGACACATGAGAGTGCTTTCTCTGCTACAGTGCTTCCCTTCTGAAATACTCTCCCCTTGGAGGACTGATTGGCACCAACATTGATCTTATTTCAACACCATGTTAAAACTTGGCTCTTATCATATTTAGTGATCAAAAATCTGATGCAATCACTGGATGGCATATATTTGTCCTCTATTCTATTTTGTTGAATTGGACTATATTGTTCAATAATAGTTTTGAGCTGTTTTTATTTTCTGTACCCCACCCTGAGATCCACAGATATTTCTTTAAATACAATCAATCAATCAATCAATCAATCATAATTGTTTTATTTCTTTAGTGCATCCAGTAACTGATTGAGACCAGCATCCTGTTCATGGCATACATGATCATAATTCCATGTTATGTATGTGGGTGGGTGTGTTATTGTGGTAGCAGTTATTTCCTTCCTCCCTATACAGCCACCAAAGCTCTGCCTCACCCACAGGACTCACTGCCATGGCTGTCTCCAGCTGCCATTACAATGCTGGCTGGGAGCTGGCTATGTTGCCGTGGCCATACACAAACTGACATCATCATCTGCTGAGACCTCTGGATAACCCTGGCAGATTTTGATGAGAGAAGTCTTTGGTCTGCATCTAGCTTTGAGAATGTAGCCAGATGCTTATATATTTCCTCCTGCTCTCCACCAGCCATGAAATGGCCATTGGGAGCAGACTCTTTAAGTGACATGATGAGTCCTGGGATGGTGGTAAGGAAGCCTTAGCAGAGTTCTGAATGAGATATGGAAATGTACAGCTGGCTAGGCTCTTCAAAGTACAAAGTTTTGGTTATTACCTTTAAAACTCTATGTGGTTTGGGTTCAAGCCTCTGAAGGCTAGTTACTTAAACTGCCTAAAACTAGACTGGCAATGGTCACCCAGAGGACCTTCTCGTCAGCCGCTCTTAGACTGTGGAATGACCTGCTGGACAAGATTCGGCAGCAAAATATGCAGTCTGAATTTTAAAAAAACTGCTAAAGACTTCTCTCTTCCAGCGGGCCTACCCAGTCTAGTTTTAATTATAATGCACTTTAATTATTATTTTAATTATGATATATTTGTATTTGAACAGTTTTATGTTTTAGTGTATTTTACTGTATTTCAATCATATGTTTTTAATTGTATTTTAACCTCTGTTGTGCCCCACTGTGAGCCTTGAGGAGAGACATGTAACAAATTTATTATTATTATTATTATTATTATTATTATTATTATTATTATTATTATTTCACATCTGAGATCTTTCTTCAAGTTTTTCTGTGAGGAGAAGACCAGTTTGGAAAACATTTTGCAGAATTCTTATGCTATACTTGAACAAGTAGGATCTTGGTCTACACGTATACCTTTTAATGACCAGTCTTATGGTCTATGTCCACCTTTTCCCTCAGGCCTAAATTTCTGAGATTCCATGCTACATGCTTCTGTGAGGTTCCATTATATATACCAAATACCTTATGTCAGGAAAGTTATGTTCTCTGTTAGAAGAAGTATTAATTCTTGGCTTAAGCATCCATTCCTAAGTAAGCTATCCCTATAGAAAATTAATTATGATAACAAAACTTCAGGGATGCATTCTCGTTAGTTCCTAGCAGTGACAGCTATATGGAAACATGAGGCTGGCCAGGCTCTTCACATCTGATATCTTTCCTCAAGATTGTTAGTAAAGAGAAGAGCAGCTTGGGAAACATTTTGAAATACAGCAACAACAGGAGAAGGCATTTCTTCAAAATCAGGAGGCTGGAAGGAGCACAGGTATTCCATCACTGGGATGCTGCGGCTTTTTTTATTTTTAATCAGAGTTTCAACAATTAAGGAGCATATTTATTATGGAGGAGAGCTACTAGGCAATAAACAGCTTCTGTGGGCAATTAGGCACCAAAGCAGTGCTGGGATGCCAGATAACTGCAAAAGCTATTTATTGCAAGTCCATCAGTGTTGTTCAAGGGAAAAACAGTTCCATCAAACCACCACACAGAAATCACAGTGACAAGACATTCCATTTGTGGGGGGAGGTTTTCCCCCTGTTTCTTTTCCTTTTTTTCTCTTTTGGTCTGTGTTCTAGAATCTTTCCACACATATTCATTTCCAAAACTCCAGTGCTTGCCAGATGCCCTGGGAAGCAAGTCGCTAATATTTAAATAGTAGAAGTATTTTAAAAACAGGCCAAGTTCCTAGCCCCAAATCTGAGCTGTCTGGGTGTGTCAATATTCGGGCTAGCCAAAATGACAATCCATGTATTACACACAAGGGCTAAGAGTTTGTCCTCTGGATCCATTCCCACAACATATGATCTTATTTGCTTTCCATCATTAGCATTATGCTAAGCCAGCCTTCAATAGATAGGAGTTACAATAGAGTTAAGATAGGCAGAAAAAAGTAGACAATTAGAAGTGAGATGCACCTGGGTCCTTTTTACACTACACATTTATAATTGTATGATTCTGCTTTAATCACCATAGCTGCATCCTATGGAATCCTGGGGTTTTCTAGCTTGGTCAGAGGGACCAAAAGAGCTCCCTGGCTGTGGATTTCAAGTGCCATTCCCCCAACTGCTAACCCCAGAGTTTCCTCAATAGAGAAAATACAGCAAGGGAAAAAATTACAAGAAGAAATGCCTATAGAAACAGATATTCTGCAGATATTCTGCAACAAAATGTCTGCAGAACAGTTATGTAATTCAATTCCCAGAAATTGGAACTATCTGCTCACAATACCTCTGTCTTGTGAGGACTCAACCCCAGCTTATTTACTGCCATCCCTCTCAATATTACAGCTAGTGCAATGCTTCAGAGCATGTATGACCTCTCCTGATTCAGATGTTACCAGAAATACTGTTGGATGTTGTCTTCTTATCAATGATATCTTGTCCCAAGTCTCCTAATGACTACACATGATGTTTTCACATGCACATTAAATAACACTGGGGATAAATTGGTAGCTTGCAACATTTCCTGTCCAAAAGCAAGGGCACCCAATGAAACTATCGTTGCAACATGGAACAGAAGAATTGTAAAACCAGTGGAGAGAGTTCAGGAAGGTACCCTGTTCTAATGTGAGATGAAGAAGAAGAAAAAGTATTGCACCCCTGGTGTCTCTTCTGGAAAAAAAAAAGTCTTGGGTGACTAAGGCAGGTTCTGTCCTGAACCCAGAACAGATCACCCAGATGAAGTAATGAGTTCATCCAAGAACGCCTGCAGCTGGGAAAACCCCACTTTTTCAAGTACCTTGCTCAAGGAGAGAGTGTTTGTGACCGGATGATAGCATAGATCTCCTGGTAACAGGAGGATTTTTTTCCCCATGAATAGTCATACCACTAATTCTTTCAAGGCAAAAGGAGAACATCATCATAAACAATGTGTTCCATGGATTCCCTTAGGAAAAAAAAAATTTTTTCAGCTAAGTCTGATTTGAAAAAGTAGTTTTTATGTACAAGGACAAAAGGCATAGACTATGTTTGATTGCCTTGATAAAAGGCCTCTTAGGAATATTTAAATATGATCCAGTTTTTGGAAAAAATAGAAAGAAGCAAAAGAGAAAAAAAGCGTCTGATGAAGAATATGGTTTTTGACTTATGGTTTATGAAATTGGTTTATGATTATAAGTTACTAGAGGAAAAAGTTATAAAGGAATTGAAGATTTATGATGATTATAAAGATATCTTTTTTCTTTTCTCTATTAAAGTGTTCATACTAAATTAGATATCTTTAACATTGCAAGAAGGTACCTGAAAAATAGTTTAACTTTGTTTGTTGCTGTCAAAGCTACCTACTATATAGATAATATTCATTTTAAGAATTACTAATTTTAATACAGAATAAAAACGAATAAGGTATTAATGATCAAAACTGTTAAGCAATTATTAGATTTTTAGAAATTATACCTAATAAATAAGTTAGAATTGTTGTTAAAAACCTATTTAGAATTGTTACTTATTAACTAATTTTGTAAGTTTAAATTTACTATGAAAATACATAATAGGCAACAAGTATTAGTTCTAATTCTATTTTAGGATCTAATGGTTAGTTGCTCCTATTGGATTACTATTCACTGTTGATAGCAGGGGCTGGAACCAATTTTTTAGTTATGTATAGTTATGTCATAGTTTAGTTTTATATTTGTAGTTTTTATTTTTTTTAATATTATATTGTTGTACAGTTCAGTTTTATAGCTTATTTCTTTCAATTACTCTGTTTCTTGTAGTGTTATTGTGTTTTTCTCTCTTTTTGTCTTTTTCTTATCTCTTTTTATTATTCAAAATTCAAAAAATTAGGGAAAAAATGCATTCCCTCCTCCCCTTATCCATTCACTCGAGCCCACCAAAAAAAACATGGGTCAAAGAAGGAAGATGCGGGTTACAGAAATGTGTTATGTTCTCCCTAGTGAAATACACAAAAGCAGTTCTAACCTGAGCAGCAAAAATAAAACACATGGGTCTACTTTCCTGACTAAATTTAAAATCATATTTCTGTCACAGAATAGCCTGGGCTAAGGAGAGAGATATTGCTTGGAAATTTTAGCCATTACTTTGAGTTTCTAGACAAAACTCAACCTTTTAATGTATTTTTCATTGTTGAAAGGTATTTAATGTTTCATTACTGCTTAAATTAAATGAGTATGGTGGACCTTGATGGTTCAGTGATGCTATCCAGTTTGAGGAAACGTGTATGAATATATGAAGGAACGTCATAATACCCTGAGCTTTTAGCCTGTGTGCCAATATTTTAGCCTTAATATGCAATCCTTATTCATAAAAGGCCTCTTTTCTTTCTGCCCTCTGCAAACCATTAATATTTTACACAGGCAAGCAACACATACTGTCAATGCCAAAAGTTTCACATTATGCACAGGGTGAATATAATAACTCAACACTTAGAAAGCTCTTTTTATCTTCAAAGCACATTAGTCCAATAAATGAAGCTGACTTGGTGAGCATCTTTCAGATGAGACCTTTAAAGACTGAAATCTTGTTAGCTTTCTGAAAGCATTAATGTTCTCCAATACCATATGGAAGGATGAAATGCATGAAGGAAGCTTTACGGGTAGGCATACCATGGGGACAAAGGTGAGTAATTACTTCTGAATGGTCACTGGACCTTCACATCTTCCCAAGTAGGTTTTTGTGGCTCTTGACTTCTCTAGATTTGCTGGGAACACCCCTTTTCCAACCACACACAGAGACACACGTACACACAAACAGGGAGAGAAAGAGAGAGAGAGAGATAAAAAAGAGAAAGAGAAAGACTCCTGCATTAGAGAACCCCCTTAACTGCTTAACATTTTAAAACCCAGACATTCTAGCTTCAGTCAACAAAATGCTGAAACTTCTGTTGGGTTTGCTTTGTCTCATAAAGAAAATATGCACACATTTAACAACCTTTACTTGTGACAGCTTAAAAGGTTGGCACTTTGCACCTTGCAGTGCAAGTGGATCAGTTGGTTAGCAAATATGTCGCAGAATGATCAAATGTATAATAAGCTCACAAAATTATTAATAAGGTGTTTGTACAATGATCATCTGGGATGGAAACAGTTTGGCAAAAGAACAACCTGAAAGGAGATTGTTTCTCAACAGAGCTGATGAAGTAGCCTTGCTTTCCAAGTGTTGCAGAGACAATAGTTTCTTCCAGGTATCAGTTGATGGAGGGAGAGTCCCAAGTGGTTTGATTCCTTTGCAGTATGAATGGAATGGCTTCCCTGGTACACCCTAGTGGAATGGTTGCTGCTAGCTGATGCTTGAAAGAGAGCCAAAGGCATTCATTTCCTTAGGAAAGAGGCAATGGAATAGTGGTGCTTTTCTCCTCTTCTCCTCTGCAGCCTCTCATACATGAGAAATGGTAGAGCTATGTAGAAGTCATGATGGCATTAGCAAAACAAGGACATTCTCTCTCTCACACACACACACTGTCTCTCTCTCTCTCTCACTCACACACACACACACACTATAGGAATTCCATGACAAGACAAGGGCAAGTCACGTAGAAAAGGGAACTGCTGTGCCTATAACATGGTTTAGCACAGAGTCCTCCACTAAGAGAGTAAAATGGAAAGACTGGGTTCTGAACAAATCCATAATAGTCCCATACAGAACCCACTCATTCTGAGAACAGTTGAAAGAAAGGTTCTACCCTTATCTTAATAAGGGATCGGATAACACTTCTTTTGATCTGGCTATCAAAACATGCTTTCCTCCCTCATTTCCACAGTATGGAATTATTTAGTTACAAATAACCAATTGCTGTTGTTGTTATTGTGTGCCTCCAAATTATTTCTGATTTATGGCACCCCTGAGGCAAACCTATCACAGGGCTATCTTGACAAGATATATTCAGAGGGGGTTTCCCTTTGCCTTCCTCTGAGGCTGAGAGAGTACAAGATCACCCAGTGGTTTTCCATGCCAAATAATGAATTACTTGTTACTATTTCCTCTCCCTAATAACTAAGATGTGGTATGGAACTTTACATATGGAACTTTAGAAGAAATAACTTCACTCCTCTTATGACGTGCTTGTAACATATTACATTATTTTTATCACTGTGGTGGAGATAGCTTCACTAAATGGTAGGGGAGAAATACCACATGGTCCAAGTGCTGGCTTGTTCTATGTATGACAGCCCATATGCCTGAAGTATTCCAGAAGCTTTTAAGAAACAAAATTTGAAAAGCAAATCATAGTTATTGGGTTTTTTTTAATGAACCTATAACAGGAATTACTGATAAGGAAGTTATACTTGAAACTATAAGTAACTGCTTTTTACAAATAACTTTCCAAGGTCTGAAGTTCAGTCCTGTAGAAGGAAAGACCCATGTCCTACAGGAACTATTTTTCCTTTCTGCATTGACCAGAATAACATTCTGCCCTGGTAAGTTTCACCAGTATTGCTTGGCATGCTGTTCAAGAAAAAGTTTGTTTCAAACAGTACTGGAGGTTAGTTTTGAGGCCTCTGCTGTGAAGTATGTGTGCGTTGTGATTGATTGCATTCATTAGGAAGGTTGACTGTTGTTTGTTTCATCATCAATGGATCTGTTTGCCAACAAGATAACAGTGAGCCAGCCAATGTGTTCTAGTAATTACCCAAAGTCCAGATAAAGCATTTTGCAAAACAACCACACCATAATGAATCTTTGCTGATGTAAAGCATGCAGATCATTATCTATTAGCAACTGTACTGCAGATAGCTTGGGAATGATCCCAACAAAAAAAGGGAGGGTAGAAAGAGTTCTTTCCTGCCTAGCTTTGAGTTGCCCCTAGACTTGTCCATATGTGTTTAGGCATTTCTACAGAGAAAACTGATTTTAAAATGGTTTAGGAATATCAATCCTGTATGATTTAATCAGATCCCAGAGTCTGTGCAGTAAGCATGCATATACACAGATCTCCCATGACTCTATTCATTGCCCACCGCCCAAAACTCAGATGACAGCATTGCATGACTTAATCAGATCAGCAAATGGGAAGGGCAACCAATTCTTGCAGTTTTTTGTTATAACTGAGGTTGTGACAAGAGGAAAGCACTTGTTCAGTGCTTCTGTCAGTCAGCCAGGCATGTCTTCCTCCATAGTGCCATTCCACTCTACACGTACAGTTGGCCCTTGGTAACCACTAGAGTTTGGTTCCAAAATTCATGGATGCTCCAGTCCCATTGTGCACAATAGTATAGTAAAATGGCAAATTCAAAGTTTGCTTTTTAGATTTTTTTTTAATATTTTCAAGATGTGGTTTGTTTGAACCCAAGGATACAGAATTCACAGATATGGAAGGAGGTTCATGCCACTCATTCAACTTTTGGGAATCTCTCCTTAGATTTTTTTTACAAAAAGATTAGCTGTATCTTTGCTGCAGGTTTCTCTCCAGCATATTGACCTCCTGCTTGCATAAAGAAGTTACTTCTTGGAATATAGTTCCCAGAATCCCACAACCAGCATGCCACTTGCCACCTGCCATGCTGACTAGAAGTTTTGCCTTGTTTCCTGGTGGTCAAGTGCTGGTTCCAATGCTATGGAGGAACAATCTAAGACCACTGTTAGAGGGAGAGAATCTCTTCTAGAATCTGTGCGGTGTCAGCATATAACCGGAGAGCAAGGTAACATATCATCCAAGGGCAGATCTTTGCTGTGGCAGTTTCTGTGACTTATGGTATACCTCCTGAACTTTAGCTCTTGCGATCTCATGACTCCCATAGAATAAAAAATTTGAAAAAACAAACAAACAGAATGGCTTCAAAACATGGTACAATAGACTTTTCTAGCTAACTTGAATCATTATAAGTGAAAGATTAATCCCATCAACAGACTGTAAATACTTTTTTTAATCATAATGGAGTTCACTGTTGTTAAAAAACAAACAGCCACAACAGAGTGTGAAAAGCAGAAGAACAGAGGGAGTACTTACTGCAACTTTATAGGTTGCAGTGAGTGTTTTTAACAGCTAGCTCCTTGGCTACCAATTCACATAAGAAGCAGTGCATGTTGGAAAAGATGGCACAAGAAAATGACACTGCACATGTGAAGAGAAATTAATTAATTGGAATTGATTTAGACTCAGAGATCTGAAATTGGTCAGAATGCAGTACCGTTCCTGCCTCGCACTTTCGGAGAAGATCTGCCAGTGGAGTGAAGCCAGGTATAAATTCGTCAGTTGTGACTGCTTTGGGTGTCAGAGGAGGGAAACAGAGTCAAAGGTTATTTAAGTCTTCCTGCTCTCCTACACTCCTGCTTTGCTGCTGTGAACTTCCTCCAACCCTTCCGCTTCCCACAGAGTGTGAATTTGCTAGTTGTTCAGGGGGTGGTAGGATTTTCCCCCTTTTACCTGTTTGTTTTGTTTTTGCCTACCCCATATTGTATCTGGGGGACTTTGATAATTGGCTAAGGATGAAGTCTTAAATAGGCAGCCACTTGGCTAATAGTGATGGAAGACAAGTAGCAGATACAGTGAACATTTTGGAACCTTTTTGGTGAAGGGGAGGGTAATGGAACTGCCTCTTTGGGTCCTGGAATTCAGGGGGTGGGGAAGGAGAATACCCTTGGGGCTGGTCTGGGGGCTTTGGCCTCACTTTAAGTCCAGTGACCGGTGGAGGGGGCTTGGATCTGCCTTCCAGTCAATGGCCAAAAAGAGAGCAACCCGGCTATTGGATAGCCCTTGGGGCACAGGTATTTCATCCAGGGGAATGCTGAGAAGGAAGTCAGTGAGTGACTCCTGCCTCAGAAAATCCTGCACTAGGTTGCTTCACCGTTCTTGCTCCTCTTCATGTTCATTTCTCTTAAATAGGTTTTAAATTAAATAAAGTGGCCCTTTACAACTCAGATTTCTGTGTCTGGTTTTATTATTCCACGGTTAGTCAGTAAAACTATGCTTACAGTTTAGGACAGTTTGCAAGGAGAATGTTGCAGTCCTTAACCTGGGGCATGCTTCCACCAACAGGCATAGATGATTAATAGTTCCATTTAACAGACAAGAAGCTATAGCTGAGAAATGTGGGCAGGGACAACCCTTTATGATGAAACTCATGTCATGGTCTGCAAAGAACCCCATGAGTCACACAGTATTTTCAACCCATATCAAATGTTCAATGTTCAGTCTATGCCTAACTGTAAAACATATCCTGCAGGATGGCATTACAACAGCAAGCAAAGTACAATCAAAATGGGTGCCATTTCAAAGGTTCACTGTAGAAGAGGCCTTCTAGGTCCAGTCATGTTGATTATCCCCTTATCATAACTCATGTATTGATCCTAGCAACCAGACACTGAGAACAGGCAAACAGTATGAATCTTCATTAGTTTCACTGAGGGGGTGAAAGGTCCTCTGAACAGGACATGAGAGAAGATGGATTATGTAGAGTGTTAAATGGGCAATGCAGCAGCAACAACAGCGGTGGTTCATAAAGTGGAGTGATGGAGACTTCTGAAAAACCCTTAGTTAACATAAGCCTGCTTACTTTCATGCATGCAATTCTAAAACTATCCAAGCCTGAGCAGAATATACTGCTGACAGTGCTCATAATTAACAACTCCTAACTATTAAATTGAGCCAGCATGGTGTGGTGGTTTAAGCACTGGAATACAACTTTGGAGACAAGGGTTCGATTCCCTACTCAGCCATCAAAACCCACTGGGTGACTCTGGGCACATGACACAGTCTCAGCCCCAGAAAACCCTGTGATAAGGTCACCATAAGTCAGAAACAACTTGATGGCACCAACAGTAACAACAATAGTTAAATGTTACATTGAATGAGATTAGCTGGGATGAACAACTGGGGCCCCAGTGCCAGTAACCAGAGAAGGACAAAATATGGCAGAAAGAGAAAGATTTGCCAGGGTTGGAGGCATGGATAATTTGATGTGCTTCCTTCAACCAATTGTTACCTTGATTTCTGGGGTCCCTTGGGGGATGCCTTAATGTGCACCACATGATAGGGAATCGAAACTAGCCAGAGCACGAGCAATAGCAATGTGAGAGGTAGGATAACCTAGCAGGGTCTTTTTACCTGGTTTTTACGGGGTCAGGCCAAGCCAAAAAGCAAACAGAGATGTCCAGTAAAATGATTGTATTGAATGAAAGTCTCATGCACCAATGTAATCACTCACAGACTCACTCAAGACCTATTAAGAAGCAAAAGAGAGGAAACAGGATAGGGGAACTATTGAAGGGATTGTAGCTGGGGTAATACCGCACTTTTCCTGAAGTTCTTGGTCCGGGAAAGACAGTGAAGAAGTAGAGCTCAGCACAGAGAGGGCTGAGGGGATTACTCAGCTGACGGAGAAACGGTCTGCTGATATGACGAGGAGTGATCCAAAGAAACTCTCAAAAACTAGGACTATTTGTAGAGGAAAACGTACCTTGAGGCAAATCCTCTCCCTGGGAGAACAATGGGTGTTGCAACGGAAAAGAAGCTCCACGATGGCAACTCCTTCTGCATGATGAGATCACAAGGTGTTGCCAAAGTTTCAGGATCTTCAGTTGCGTTGGGTTGTGGTGTGAATTTATGTAGATGGTCCTTGCCTGATAGGATTTTATTGCTATCAGTGCTCAACTTGGGGAAAAGATGCTAATCTCCTCAAGTTGGCTCCTCAGTGGCTGATGACCCTTTGTTTACTGTGGACTTGCACAGCTTGAGGTCTCCTGGGACTACGTGATGGGGGATTGTACTGGCCTGATCTGGTTTTCTATTGTTCAACCGTTGCTGCCTACATGCTCATCTGGGTGACCTCTCAGGCACATTGAATCATATTTTAATATCAAAATCGTAGACCTCAGGGCAGGGCTTACCAGTGAGGTAACACAACAATATGGCGATTACCTTGCCATCTGGCCATTAAGCCTGCAGGTGATCTTAAATGGATGATCTTAAATGTCAGACTAAGGCCCTTTCCACATGACATCATCAACCCATCTCAGCCATGCCTTGCTCTTGGTCTGTGAGCCAGCTTACCTCATGACATAATCACTTGCCAACTGCTATCCCATCCCCAAGCATGCCTAATCAGTTCTTTTTCATTGATGGGGCGGAATTGTCATTGACCTCTGTTTTGCATGACCGTTGCATCAGCTGGGAGAGTGCAGTTCCTCCATGGTGGCTTCTTCTCACTGTCAATCCAGCAGTGGGTGGGACGTGAGTGTTCCCAGCCTGTCCCTTCCTCAGCGACTCCCAGGGCAATCCCTGCCCAGCAACTGGCTGTCCACTTCTGTCACATCCGCACTGAACACAGAAGAAGAAGGGGACAAAGGAGCACACGGGAAGGTAATGTCAATACCCATCACTGCCACATGATCATTTTGCATGTCTCCTTTGAAGTTTAATTTTTTTAAAAATCTCTTTATTACCATTAACATGATCACACAGTATAGCTGGCTGACATGATCCAGTTAGCCCAGTTCACTGTGCTAACATTAGCACAGCTTCCAAGAATTATTTTTTTAAAAAAAAGATCAATCAGGAGCTGTGTGGCTGAGACAGGACAGGGAGAGGTGGGGATGGGGAGTGGCCAGGGACACTGTGCTGCAGATGACGCACCAGTTTCAATGCCAGAGCACATCTGCTGACACCAGAGGCCTGCGGAAAACAATCCAGAAATGGCAATGCTGTAATGAACACAGAACTATCCTATATTGAGGTATGCTGCAGAAAGGGCCTGACTCCCAATGAAATCTTCATTAGGTACAGTTTGATCAAGGGAGAGGAAGCTGAATTGGTGCCTATAACTCAAACATGGAAATGGAGGCTGGGGCTGATCTCTCCCAGTTGTGTTCACTGAGCTTTTGAGTAAGAACTGCAGCAGGGCCAGGAGAAGGGTGACTGCTGTCAGCTACAGGGAATGATGCTTCTGAGAGGAAGGTATCTCAGTGGCCATAAAATTTTAGAGAGCTGTATCCACATGGGAAGAAAGGTAATTAAGCAGCTGGAAGGAGAGTTTTACCACTGCAGCCTGTTTGTTGCAGTGGTGGAAGCTGCTGAAATCAATGCCCTTCCACCACTGGTGCCCCAATGACATCAGTAAGAAGTCCCCTCCTCCACAATAACCATGTATCAGTGGCAAAATGGAAACAGGAGAGGGGAGCTGGCTTTCTCCTGCCTTGGCTTGTCAGAATAAATGTGGACTCTTCCCATCCAGTCCCCAGTGCTCAGAAAATAGAAGAAGCCTGGTTGGAGTGATGTCTGTGCCTCCCAATGAAGAACATGCTGCTAACCTAAAGCCAGATAGGGGTTAGACACTGCATACCTCATCTGGATTGCAAAACCAAACCACAACAAAGGCAGCCACAAATCTCCTTTTGTTGAGAAGTATTCCAAGCATGCAATGCTAGTATTTGGGAAGATAGAAATTTCCCTAAAATAAAAGAACAGCTTTCTCCTAAGAGCACATAGTAGATATTGGATCTCTCTCTCTCTCTCTCTTTCTCTCTCTCTCTCTCTTTCTCATTTATAGCTCACTTCTTTCCCAAAACTGGAACCCATAAAAAGATTAAGAAGAAAGCTGAACCAAAAAGGGAGAGGAAGAGGTTCCGTCTAGTATCCCTTGGAAGAGAGTTTCACAGCCTGGAAGTAGCCACTGATATGGCCCTCTCTTGTGCCCTCACCTAATGTGCTTCTGAGGGTAGTAAAGCTAAATGAGAGCCTTCCTGCAAAAATCTTAAGAACTTACAAATCAAACCTGTGTTAAGATTTTCAATAGACCATCACAAAACAAAGTATGCTGAATACAAGATACTGCGAGAGAAAGATCACATGCAATGACAAATAGATTTCTTTCACTCATTGAAGGAACACCTGTTCTTTAAAAATGTGCTAAACAGATCTCTAATTTCATATTGAGTCATGGGAGAGTCCATCCAGTTTTCCCCAACTTTCTATCATCTAACCAATATCAGTTTCCCCCCAACTCTCTGTTGTGAAGTTTTTGTTACTGTTGTTGTTTTACCCCAGATGAGCAAGCAAACAAACACATCATGATCCAAAATCAAAAAATAAAAGAAATCACATACCTGAAGGTTATTCACAGTAAAACTTAATTAATAATGAAGATGTCAGTCAGTCAGTATTAATGAAAGGGCTTTTCTTTTTTTAAAAAAATGTATGGATATTTGTGCATCATACGTAATCAGTTTTGTTTATCTTCTCAAATCTTAATATAGCCTGTTTTTCATTTTTGAGCTTATCGTTCTTCCTTAGCTAGCCACAAATCAGAGGTGTGATCGTAGCATCTATCACAGCCTGGCTCAAACAAACAGACTTGCAAGAAATCTCGAGAGAAACAGGTAGAACAACCAACTGATCTCCTTGATACTTCATTTGTTTTTCATGTCCAGAGTATAATGTTTTCTCAATCTTCCTCTGGCCATAACTATGCTATGTGAAAATAATGATCATAGCATTTCTCCTCTCTCACAGCATTTCCCAGAAATTTCATGTACTACATTTTGATTGCATTCTGGTGCATAATGGTGGGGGTCTAAAGCCAACTGTACATGATGAACTTACAGCAGAGTGTGTAGGTTTCCATTGTGTATCTGTAATATCGTTATCTATCCTTTTTTATTTGTAAGATTTTTTTTTTTTAATAATGAAAGAACATAATCAAATTCAAGGCAAAGTATTCTGGATTCTCTCTCCAAATACTACAGACCTGTACATGTTTGTGATGATGACTGCCAACTCAGGTGGATTTAAAAGGAGATTAGACACATCCAGGGGGTTAAAGCTGAAAATAGCAACTAGCCGTTGTGATGGCTGTGTGCTACTAGGGAAGTGTAACAAACCCACTCCAGGGGAAACTTTTTCAACCTTATCCCACCTTATACATCTGGAATGTCCACAGAATGGTTATAATCTGTGCTCTGTAACCCATATGTTGAAGGATGGTGCAAAATAAGCAGCAGATATATTTCTTGGCCCAAGCCAGGTTTGTTGTAATATCCAGGATCAAGTGTAGATACGCAACCCCAGGATTTCTATTCTGTGTCTTTGGAGGTTAGAAGGTGGCCTCCGACAGGGAAGGAACCACAGAACAATGAAACTTGCATCTTCTAGATATCTAATGAGCCTTCATTCTGTCTTCCAAGAACCCCAGGCTTCTGTGCATATTGAAAAATGCATGTGGAAAATTTTACAAAAGTGTTATTTATCATCAGTGCAGGATGGAAATGTTCAAGTTATGAGTAAATTTTTAAAACGCTCACAAAAGTGAATACATTTGAAAGCGTAGTCAAGCAAAATGGACAGCAGCAACAACAACAGCAACAACAACAACAACAACAACAACAACAACCACACAAATAAACAATAGAATCAGACACAGACCAAATGTGGAAGTGGGAAAAGGAAGGATCCCACTGAAGTGGATTTTATAGGGGAGCACATCCCTATATTCTACTTCTAGAATTGGAGCGAGTATAGCTCTGAGTATCATTTTCATGGTGTGGAACTGAAAGTGGCATGTGACCTGACATCATTCTTGTGGATTTTCCTAAAGGCATCTGGTTGTCCACTGTGAGAAACGAGCTGTTGGACATTCTTACAGTCACTGCTGTGGTCTCTGGGGGAAAGAAGAACAGGCAGGCACAGTTCCATCATGTCTTGGCCCAGGGGATACTGAGACACCCTCCCTCCATTCATTCCCACTGCCACTTTTGGGCCTCTGAGGATGGGAAGAGCAGTGATATATTTAAGTCTTTTACTCCAAGTCTCAAGTCAAGTCTCAAGTCCCTGAAGATACTTTCAAGACAAGTCTCAAGTCTGGAAGCCAACTTTATACTCCAACCAAAATTTCAGAATTAATAGATAAGAGTGAAATAAATTCAGTTTTAACAATTTAAGCAGAGTCGGCTCTCTCCACATTTGCAATTTTGCCATCTGCAGCTTTGGAAGTGGGGGATAGGATCCTATCTTACTTCCCATTACTGAAGATTCAAAGGCTTTAAAAGGAGGGATCTTTCTTCCTCAAGCCCGTTGCCTAACAAATTTGCTGTTCCCCTCTGAGAAATGCACCCTGCACTCTGGGGGCAAATCTTGTCTTCTGATCTTAGGAAAAGTTTTAGAAAGCTCCTCCGATATGCAGCAGGCACAGGCTGCTGAGCAGACCTCAAGCCCATTGCCTAACATGTTTGCTGTTCCCATGTGAGAAATGCACCCACACTTTGGGCTTGAGACAGATTGCCATGTGACCAGTAGGCAAAAAGAGATGGAGGCATTGTTCAAAGTCATAAGGTTTCTAGATGAATGCATTATGTTAACTGAACTAAGGGCATCAAGTCAGTCACTAAAAATATACAAGTCTCGAGTCAAGTCAGTGCATCATTTATGGCTGAGTCAAGTCTGAGTCGAGTCACTGAAGTGATTTAAGTCTGATCTGAGCCCGAGTCTTTTGACTCGAATCTACATCACTGGTGAAGAGCATCCAGGTACAGCTCCATTGTGCCTTGGCCCTGCAACTGGTGAGAAGCCCTCCCTCCCAGTTCCAACTCTCATTGCCCTGGCCTTTAAGGGAAGGAAGAACAGCCAGCATCTGCTGGACTTAATGCCCTCTGCCACTGCTGTACCCTTCTCCTTGCATTTCATGTCTTATTTAGACTGTAGTTCCCTGAGCAGGGAACTGTTAAATTAACAATGTGTAAGCCATTTTGCCTGGGAGGTATAAAAAATTAAGAAAGACAGAAAGACAGAGCAGGCCTTTGGTTGGATTCAGTGGAGCTTTTATGCTTAGCTTCAGCTTCAGTTGTTGCCATGTGTGTTGTCAGATCATGCCTTGGGAACTTTGGAATTCTGGCATTTTTTGGATTAAGGAGGAGGAGGAGAAGGAGGACTACAAATTGTATTGCTGAGTTCTTTGAGATCTTAAAATGGGAGAGGGAGAGATTGCAAGGTGTTATCTTCCCTTTTGTCCAAGCAGTTCTAACCAAGATGAAACATTGACTGTAAATGTAAAAAGACAATCCCAGCACTTTCCGCAAGATGGATGACTGTTTTAGGAAGGTACATTGCCCAGAAAAGCAATTACACAGCAAATCACCCATCTACATAGGTTTGGAATAAGAACAGCACAGGCCTTATATTTATATCCATTTCCCACTTAATGCGGTTAGCAGCAAATCATCTCTGAAATTAATTGCTGCAGCTGCCTGCTGTTATTGGGTTAGCTCTCAGGTGTATCTCTTGGGGGTAGAATACAGTAATTCTACAGCATATACTTTCCCTAAAATAAAATAAAATATAAAATCAGGCTGTGGTTCACTTTGTACTGACAGGAGTTTGAAATGGCTGAAAGAATATGCAGGAAGATGGGCACATAATCAAGTTTAAAAATGCTTTTCATTGGACCTAAGACTTAATTTACCACCTCTTAAAAAAAATATGATGTTTTTGGACATCATGGTGGATTCCCTGCCACACTAACACACACAGACTGGAAGAACATGTAAAGGACTCACGTGTTTGGGCTGCATTGCTCTCCTTGCACCTGCCGTGTCCTCTGCCAGCAGCTAGCTAAAAATGCAAACAATAAATATTGCATCTAATACGAGAGAGATTGTACAGCCATTACAAGCAGAAGCCATTGATAGCTTTATGCATGCCACTGGGGAAGTGTCATTAAAACAAGTGTTTGGAAGAAGGCTGACTGACCTTTCCTGAAAGAAGCCCCTGTGTCTCAAGCAATGGAACAGCACAAAGAAATTCAGCTGCATGCACCTTCAGCCAACATGGACCTCCAGTAACCCATTTCTTAATACTTCGCATGCACTGGAAATTGTAAGTGGGGACCCACTTACAATTTTCAGCTGATTTGCTTTCTTCTGGCTGGCTTATTTTTGTTAACTGGAAATGGGAACTCCTCACTGAAGGATAAGAAGGGCAAGTTGGGTGGTCATGATGGAGGAGAGAGGAGGAGATCCATGCTTCCCTTTCTACTGCTCTTCTCACTTTCTTTACTTTGAATTTTCCTCCAGTATAAGTATTGTGCTCCCCACCCTTACTTCTAAAACTCACCTCTGGGATTAGGCAAGAAAGACAAAAGCTGCAAAAAACTCCCATTGCAATATCCTGAAAGTCTCTCAGGCCTTTTCTGCAGGAGGACGCTCTCCAGCATTGTCCCATTGCAGTCCTGGCAGCACCTCTGGCTGCCTGTGGAAGGGAGCAAAAGAGACATGCCCTTTCCTTCTGCACTGCAGCTGACCTTTTTCCTGCTCTGCAGTGGGGGAGGAAACACGTAGATCGTTCTTCCTGCCCCTCTGCATGGAGGAGACAAAAGACCTATGCAATCGGTCAATGACATACTCCACTATCGCACCAGCTGGTGATGCAAGAAGGTAGAGGCCACCATGACATCATGCAGAAGCATCACAACAGTCCTCCTTTCACATGCCCATGTTGAGATCACACTGTCCTGCAGAAAGGGCCTTAGTCTCTCTTCCCCTTCCCTTACAAGCTACTTATTGACCTTTAAAAAAAACAAACCTTAATGTATCTCTAGTCAGTGAGGGTGATGAATCCAGTCCTAGTTTTAGGCCCTTTCCTCACCTTACCTTCTCATGTCATCCTCCAGTTGCAATCCTCGCAGTGCATCTGCCAGGAAGTGAGCCCAGTAGGAATGCTCCCCTCCACACCAGACTGGCTCCCTGTAAAAGGGAACATGGTAGACACTTCTCTTCCTTCCGCAACACAGCCAGGCAATTTCCCATGCTGTTCTGGGGTAGGAAGCACCTCCATCACTCTTCCAAGCCTTCTGCAAGAAGTGCAGCAGCATTGTGTGATCAGGAATCATTGACAAAGAAAATCTGTCAATGGTTTACCCTGCGATTGCACCAGCTGACAATGTGAGAAGGATGAGACCACAATGATGTTGTACAGAAGTGTCATTGCGGTCCTGCTCCTCTCACATCCTCATGCTGGGAAGACGCTAGTCTGCAGAAAGGGCCTTAGTCTGAACTTTAAAGGAGATAGTCTATTCCCCAAAATAAGTCCACGTTGGATAGCTCCTTGAAAGTTCAAATGAAAACCTGAAATGCATTCATTACCTTCACTGACTTCAGAAATCCCACTGCCTGCCTCTTGATACATGAGATGCGACAAGGAGGTAGAATACTGTGAACTCGCTTTTTCATATAGAGATATCATGTCTTGGTTCTGGCTGGGGAAAGAGCAGTGTTTGTGGATTCTGATATCTGCCCAGCCAGCCAAATGGGAAAAAATCAAAGCATGAAACCATGAAATTCTTGCCCCAAGATGATTGCAATTAGATAGCTGTCTCAGTGATATTTTTGTGTGCAGGCCAATGCAAAATCAAGGCCATGCAAACAGATGTTGGGGCTGGTTATGTATATATCAACTGTTCTCCTATGACCTTTCTTCAGAAAGAAAACTTATCACAGAGTAAATTGGAGAAGAAAAAAAGCGGTGCCAAGACTTATCAACTCATTATACTTGAAAGGTTTTTGGAACAACAAAATACCATGGACCTATCTTGGCAGGCACCGAACTGGTAAGCAGCTGTTCTCCACACATTTCTGACTCAGTTGCTGCCAACATATTTAATGCTTCTGCCAAAATAAGTGAATGCAAACTGGATGCTGGTCAACTCAGGTGAAGCGCAAGATTGTTGCTGGTGATGTAGTTGACATTGCAACTGCTGGAAGGGCTGTGCTTAGCAACAGCTCAGATATGGACTCATGAAAAGCAGGAATCATTGAAAAACACTGTGGCTACAATGGCAAACCATGATCTGAAGGGTTTGGTATTCCCACTGCATTTTGTAGTTCGCCACTGACATACTCCTCAGGCTGCCCTTCATTGTATGAGACTTTCTTGGTTTGTATAGACGGGTTTTCTTGGTGATGATTGTCTAGCAGAAGTCATGCAAGGCAGTCTTTATACCAGTGGTGGAGAACCTTTGTCAGGGCCAATAGCAAGGAGTTGTTGTTGGTGTGATGCATCCTGTTTATCAAGATGAAGCAGAGGCAGAAGCAGAGATTTGAAGGGATGTCATGTTGAAGATGGAGCAAGGTTGTTTTCTGCTGCTCCAGAGACTAGGACATGAAGCAGTGGATTCAAACTACAGGAAAACAGATTCTGCCTTAAATCTCAGAAAGAACTTCCTGACAGTGGAAAATGCTCCCTCAGAGTGTGGTGGAATCTCCTTCTTTGGAGGTTTTTAAGCAGAGGCCGGATGGCCATCTGTCGGGAGTGCTTTGATGTGTGTTCTTGCATGGCAGGGGGTTGGTCCAGGTGGCCAATGTGGTCTTTTCCAACTCTATGATTCTATGAAGGAGGGGGAGGGGGAGAGGGGAGGAGGAAGAGGAGGAGGATCCCAGATGATGTTCCTTTTGTCCTAGTATTTTAAGGTTGCTTCTGTGAGACCAAAGACAACAGTGTACACCCAGAGAAGAAGGAGTTATTTTGAAACCACTAGGAACTTTCAAAGTAGCCAGAGGCAAATCCTCCATCTGATTTCATTGCCCCTGTTCCCCCCCTATTCCTGGGCAATCGCCACTGATGACAATATGGGTAAGGTGTGTCCTTTCCCCCATTTATTATATGCATCCAGGACATGGAGAAAAGCTTTCCATACCCTGTCAATCAAAACAAGAAACCCTGGTATGTTTGAGGCACAACAGGATGCTGGAACAAGCTGTAAGTTTTGCATTCCAGACACAGAATAGCCTGACTTTTAAAGGGGGAAGAATTCCATCAGGATGAGCTTTGTGTTCAATCAGTGTCTTTTCCATCCATATATGTAATCAATGAAGTAGGATTTTACCTGTGAATGTGGGCCCTTTTCTGCAGCCACTCCTTCCTCTCACTCTGCGAGCTGCCTTCCCAAATGATGTCATTGATAATCAGGTGCTATCCCAGATCCAAACAGAGAAAATCTGGTTTTTTTTTTGTCGGGGAAAAACCAACAATAACCGGCCTTTCCCACAGCAATCGGGATAGCTGGCCCCATGCAATTCCTCCATGCAGCACCCTTCCATACCAAAGCCAGGAGTGGTTGGGATGTGGGCAGTCCCTGTCTGTCTTTCCGTTAACAACTCCCAAGGGAAGCTCCACCCAGCAGCAAGGCAGCCTCTTTCCTTGTTGCACCAGTGAACACGCAAAGAGAAGTGGGCCAGGGAAACCACCCCCGGGGTGATGTCAGTACTGACCACCTGTCCTTTTAGCCCTGGCACAGCTGATAAATCAAACAAAAAAACTGAATATC
Source organism: Ctenosaura bakeri (assembly GCA_948474755.1). Classification (NCBI taxonomy): domain Eukaryota; kingdom Metazoa; phylum Chordata; class Lepidosauria; order Squamata; family Iguanidae; genus Ctenosaura; species Ctenosaura bakeri. The sequence goes on along the minus strand of CAOLHI010000137.1, from coordinate 791,975 downwards.
TGAATTTCCCAGAGGAAAGAGCAGAGGAGAGCTGGGCCTGTGAAGACGTCCTAGACCAGGGTGCAAGGCTTGTTTTTTGCTGAGCTTGTTTTTGCTGTGCTTGGGGGCCTTGCTTGTTTTTGCTGTTAATTGCTTGCTATTGTTTGCTGGCTACTGCCTGGCCGTGGGCTCTGCCTGATCACACGGTCTGCCCTTAACGGGGAGGGGGGGGGAGGAGTTTTCCAGGAGTTTTCCAAGGGCCCTCCAAGGGCCTCTTTCCCCAAAAGGGGAAAAAGGGGAGAGGGGCCCTGGGCCCTTAAAACCCGGGGTTGTTTTCACAGGCTTGTTTTTGCTGAGCTTGTTTTTGCTGTGCTTGGGGGCCTTGCTTGTTTTTGCTTTTAAATTTTGTTTGCTATTGTTTGCTGGCTACTGCCTGGCCGTGGGCTCTGCCTGATCACACGGTCTGATTTCAGAGGGAGGAGGCAGCTAGCGGGGAGGAGCTTTATTAGGAGCTACCAACGGGCCTTTCCCTCTTTTCCCAGAGGAAAGAAGGGAGAGCTGGGCCTGTGAAGACGTCCTGCCCCAGGTGTGTTTCACAGGCTTTTTTTTTTGCTGACTTGTTTTTGCTGTGCTTGGGGGCCTTGCTTGTTTTTGCTGTTAATTGCTTGCTATTGTTTGCTGGCTACTGCCTGGCCGTGGGCTCTGCCTGATCACACGGTCTGACTAACGAGAGGGAGGAGGCAGCTAGCGGGGAGGGGGCTTTATTAGGAGCTACCAACGGGCCTCTGGCTCTTTTCCCAGAGGAAAGAGCAGAGGAGAGCTGGGCCTGGGGAAGACTTTCCTGCCCCAGGTGTGTTTCACAGGCTTGTTTTTTGCTGAGCTTGTTTTTGCTGTGCTTGGGGGCCTTGCTTTTTTTTTTGTTGTTAATTGCTTGCTATTGTTTGCTGGCTACTGCCTGGCCGTGGGCTCTGCCTGATCACACGGTCTGACTAACGAGGGGGAGGGGGCAGCTAGCGGGGAGGAGCTTTATTAGGAGCTACCAACGGGCCTCTAGCTCTTTTCCAGAGGAAAGAGCAAAAGGAGAGCTGGGCCTGTGAAGACTTTCCTAGACCAGGTGTGTTTCACAGGCTTTTTTTTTGCTGAGCTTGTTTTTGCTGTGCTTGGGGGCCTTGCTTGTTTTTGCTGTTAATTGCTTGCTATTGTTTGCTGGCTACTGCCTGGCCGGGGGGCCTCCCTTTTGATCACACGGTCTGACTAACGAGAGGGAGGAGGCAGCTAGCGGGGAGGAGCTTTATTAGGAGCTACCAACGGGCCTCTAGCTCTTTTCCCAGAGGAAAGAGCAAGGAGAGCTGGGCCTGTGAAGACGTTGGGACCAGGTGTGTTTCACAGGCTTGTTTTTTGCTGAGCTTGTTTTTGCTGTGCTTGGGGGCCTTGCTTGTTTTTGCTGTTAATTGCTTGCTATTGTTTGCTGGCTACTGCCTGGCCGTGGGCTCTGCCTGATCACACGGTCTGACAGGGGGGAGGGGGACTACGGGGAGGGGGGCTTTTTGGAGCTCCCCAACGGGCCTCTAGCTCATTTCCCAGAGGAAAAAGAAGGAGAGCTGGGCCTGTGAAGACGTCCTGGGACCGGGGTGTTTTCACAGGCTTTTTTTTTTGCTGAGCTTGTTTTTGCTGTGCTTGGGGGCCTTGCTTGTTTTTGCTGTTAATTGCTTGCTATTGTTTGCTGGCAAACTGCCTGGCCGTGGGCTCTGCCTGATCACACCGTCTGACTAACGAGAGGGAGGAGGCAGCTAGCGGGGAGGAGCTTTTTAGGAGCTACCAACGGGCCTCTAGCTCTTTTCCCCAAAAGGAAAGAGCAGAGGAGAGCTGGGCCTGTGAAGACGTCCTAGACCAGGTGTGTTTCACAGGCTTTTTTTTTGCTGAGCTTGTTTTTGCTGTGCTTGGGGGCCTTGCTTGTTTTTGCTGTTAATTGCTTGCTATTGTTTGCTGGCTACTGCCTGGCCGTGGGCTCTGCCTGATCACACGGTCTGACTAAGGAGGGAGGAGGCAGCTAGCGGGGAGGAGCTTTATTAGGAGCTCCAACGGCAAGCGCCTTGGCGCCCCATTTTGCACCCCTTTTTCCTTTCTCGAGCTTCTCCTGTACTACTCTCTGTTGTTTCAAGGATGGAAGGTGGGGGCTGTTGCAGTCACCTGTAACGCTTGTGGCATGTTCCTTTTCTTGCCACAAGAGGTTTGGGGGACACCTGCACCAAGTGAAGGCTGGTTACCTTTTTTGGAGGAAAGGTTCCCCCAGCTGGAGGCACGAATTTTTGATTTCCCTCTTTTAGGGAAGGGGGGGGTTTTTTTGGGTGGGCAGAGAAACCTAAAAAACCGGGAAAGCACGGAGGAGCTGCCAGATCAGGAAGTCACCACACTTTGCCCGGAAACGGAGGTTTGGGCGAATGTCACACGGAGGAGTAAAAGGACCCCGGAAGGTAACCCAAAACTCTTTCATACACAATCGCTTCGAACTACTTGGCCTTATGAACAATGAGGAGGGACCACCGGAGGGAACAGAATGTCAACAAAAGGAATCAAACTTCACCAACAGGGACTAGATCAAAAACTCCCCGCCTAAACAGAATGCCCAGGCAGTCCGAGTAGAACAGGTTCGCCGAGGAGCCCAGGACAAGTCTGGGGGGGGGGCGAGTTCTGGTTGTTGGGGACTCTTTGCTTAAAAGGAACTGAAACAGCAATCTGCAAAACGGACAACTAAAAAGGGAAGGGCTTTTGTCTTCCTGGGGCCAGGATCAACCACATAACGGAGAGGCTAACCAGGCTAGTAAACCCACTGACTATAAGCCCCCCATTTTGGTTCATGTGGGAACCAATGACACTGGAGGAGCAGCCAAACCACATTGCAAAGGACTACGAGCGTATGGGGACCAAGCTTAAGGACCTTGGTGTGCAGGTGGTCATTTCGTCTCCCTCCCTGTTCAAGGATACGGCGCATGTAGGGAAAGGGCAATAGTAGAGGTCAACAACTGGCTCCGCACATGGTGCCGCCAACAACGGTTTGGGGTTTTTGGGAAAATGGCCTGAATTTCCATGAACATGGGCTTCTGGCGAGGGATGGGCTGCACCTCACAAAACTGGGCAGGAATGTTTTTGCAAACAGTCTTGCAAGGAAGATTAAGAGGGGGCCAAAATAAGATCCACTGGGGAGGGAGACAATATTATTCAGGGCAAGGACTCAGAGAACACAGGGGGGGAAAAAGGGCCCAAAAAGATACTGGACAAGTAGTACAAGCGGCCAAAAGGCGGGGGGAGAGAAACAATAGTACAGGACTTGCAGGAAGGGCCTGGGGACTTAAGTGTCTCTACACTAATGCAAGGAGTTTTTGGGGAAAAAAGCAGGATGAGCTTGTACTCCTATAAAAAAAATAAATATGATTTGATAGGCATCACTGAGACCTGGTGGGATGAGTCTCATAAAATTTGGGAAAATGGAATGAGGGGTATAGCCTATTTTTAAAAATAGACCAAACAAGAAAAGGAGGAGGAGTAGCCTTGTATGTCAAGGATGTTTTCACCTGTGAAGAGATCCTGGGCTTAAACCCAGAAAGCCAGGTAGAGAGCATTTGGGTAAGAATTAAGGCAGCGAGAAACAATAGGGATATTCTGGTGGGGGTTTACTACAGACCTCCAACCCAGGCTGAGGACTTGGATGACGCCTTCCTCAACCAAATGACTGAACATTCAAAGAGGAGAGATACAGTAATAATAGGAGATTTCAATTACCCAGATATATGCTGGCAGTCAAACTCTGCCAAGACAGCAAGGTCCAGCAAGTTTCTTGCTTGTCTTGCAGACAACTTCATGGTCCAGAAGGTGGAAGAGGCCACAAGGGGATCAAATATTCTAGATCTGGTCTTGACCAACAGGGATGACCTTGTGAATGTGGTAGAAGTGGTTGGATCTTTAGGGGGGAGTGACCATGCCCTGTTGGAATTTAGCATTCAGTGGGAAGGAGAAGATAAGGGTAGCCAGACACTCGTCTTAGATTTTAAAAAAGCGGACTTCTGTAAACTTAGGGAGCTGCTGGCTGGAATTCCGTGGTCAGGAATAGTGAAAGGGAAAGGAGTTCAGGAGGCATGGGAGTTCCTTAAAAAGGAGATACTGACGGCACAGTCTAAAACTGTGCCAATAAGGAGGAAAAATGGAAGGCATCTGAAGAAACCAGAATGGTTGACTAAAGAACTCTCAGCTGAGCTAAGAGTTAAGAGAAACACGTATAGGAAATGGAAGAAGGGGGAAACCACCAAAGAAGAATTTAAGCAAGTAGCCAGGAGATGTAGGGAGGAGGTCAGAAAGGCTAAAGCACAGAACGAACTTAGGCTGGCCAGAGACATTAAAAACAATAAAAAGGGTTTTTTTAAATATGTCCGCAGCAAAAGGAAAAAGAAGGAGACAGTAGGGTCGCTACGCAGAGAAGATGGCGAATTACTCACAGGGGGGAGAGAAAAGGCAGAGCTACTTAACACCTTCTTTGCCTCCGTATTTTCCCAGAAGGATACAAGCACTCAACCTGGCGGTAGGGGAGCAGGGGAGGAAGCAGAGGAAATGAGGCACTTAATAAGTAGAGAGGTGGTACAGGAATACCTGGCCGCATTGGATGAATTCAAGTCTCCAGGGCCAGATGAATTGCATCCTAGGATATTAAAAGAGCTGGCAGAGGTCATTTCGGAACCGCTTGCTATAATTTTTGAGAAATCTTGGAGGACAGGAGAAGTTCCAGCAGATTGGAAGAGAGCAAATGTTATCCCCATCTTCAAGAAGGGAAAAAAAGAGGACCCAAATAATTATCGCCCAGTCAGCCTGACATCGGTACCCGGAAAGATCCTGGAGCAGATCATTAAGCGTTCAGTTTCTAATCATTTAGAAAACAACGCAATAATACGAGAAGTCAACATGGATTTCTCAAAAATAAGTCATGCCAGACTAATCTGATCTCTTTTTATGATAGAGTTACTAGCTTGATAGATGAAGGGAATGCTGTGGATGTAGCATATCTCGATTTCAGTAAGGCCTTTGACAAAGTTCCCCATGACATTCTTGCATCGAAGCTAGTAAAATGTGGGCTAGACAGGGCTACTGTTAATTGGATATGTAATTGGTTGACCGACCGAACCCAACGGGTGATCACGGATGGCTGCTTTTCATCCTGGAGAGAAGTGACTAGTGGGGTGCCACAAGGTTCTGTCCTGGGCCCAGTGCTGTTCAATATTTTTATCAATGACTTAGATGAAGGAATAGAGGGCATGCTCATCAAATTTGCAGATGACACCAAATTGGGAGGGGTTGCTAATATGCCAGAGGACAGGATCAAAATTCAAAATGACCTGGATAGATTGGAGAGCTGGGCCAGGGCGAACAAAATGAAATTCAACAGAGAGAAATGTAAGGTCCTACACTTAGGCAGAAATAATGGAATACAGAAATATAGGATGGGGGACACGTGGCTGGATAGCAGTACGTGTGAAAGGGATCTGGGAGTCTTCATAGACCACAAGCTGAACATGAGTCAGCAGTGTGATGCGGCAGCCAAGAAAGCCAATGCAATTCTCGGCTGCATCAACAGGAGTATGGTGTCTAGATCGAGGGAGGTACTGGTACCACTCTACTCTGCTTTGGTTAGACCCCATCTTGAATACTGTGTCCAGTTCTGGGCACCCCAATTCAAGAAGGATATTGACAAGCTGGAGCAAGTCCAGAGGAGGGTGACCAAAATGGTGAGAGGCCTGGAAAACATGCCCTATGAGGATAGACTGAGAGAGCTGGGTATGTTTAGTCTGCAGAAAAGGAGGTTAAGAGGGGACATGATAGCCATGTTTAAATATTTGAAGGGATGCCACGTAGAGGAAGGAGGGGGCTTGTTTTCTGCTGCTCCAGAAACCAGGACAAGGAGCAATGGATTCAAGCTGCAGGAAAGGAGATTCCACCTGAACCTCAGGAAGAACTTCCTGACAGTCAGGGCTGTCCGGCAGTGGAATCTGCTGCCTCGGAGAGTAGTGGAGTCTCCTACCTTGGAGGTTTTTAAGCAGAGGCTTGATGGCCATCTGTCGGGAGTGCTTTGAGGGTGTTCCTGCATGACAGGGAGTTGGACTGGATGGCCCGTGTGGTCTCTTCCAACTCTACATTTCTATGATTCTATGATTCTATCTCCCAGCTTGTTACTTACTTCCAGGCAGTAAGCAAGGAGTCATAAATAAAGTCTAATATAAACAAAGTCCGGCAGGTTTTCACAGCAAGGGAGTGTCCAAGGTCAATCCAAGCATTTTTCAAGGCATCCAGCAAGGTAGCAGGTCAGATCAGCTCTGACAACCCCTGGAGGGGAAGGACGCCAGCTAAATAGGTCCCGAGCCTAGCGCAGCTGAGACATGAATGATTGTTGCTGGTTATAAATACTGAGAGAGCAACACTGGGTCTCTCTTTGCTGCCTGTGCACTGTGAAACTCAGTTGAGGTAAGTGTTCCTCTATATCTGAAGAGGCAGGACTCTCTGTTGGAGCTGGCATCACCCCTTGGTCTGTTTCCAGCACTGTAACCCTTCTCTGCACAGCAGGCCCTGGGATGCCTTCTGTTTCAGCCTCTGGCATGCCTTCTGTTCAGAGTGAATCAGAGTCCATGCTCTGGAAGCAGGACATGACACCCCCCATGGTGACATCAGCCCCCATGTCCCACATAAATTTAAAAAATAAAATAAAAGTAAGCATCACTGTTAGCACATTAACACAATAATGCCTGCCAGCAAGAGCTCGTGGGTGTCAGCCAGTCTAGCTTCTTTCTTCCCCTCTCACCACCTGTCACCATTGCCATCTCTGAGATAGCCAAAGAGTGGGGGAGCTACCCTCAGTCCCCTCTCTACACAGACCTTGCAGCATTCCTTTCAGCACAGGTCTGCCACCATGGATAAGGCCCATCATTCTCAGTGACCTGAGGCTCCCTCCTTCCCTACAAGATTCAGCATTCCCAGAGCTCCTATCCCAAAAAAGTGCAGGAATGTATGCTCCCACCAGGCACGTGCACCTGTGGGCGCCATCTAATGTGCTAATGTTAGTACGTGTGCTGGCAAAATAGATAGATAGATAGATAGATAGATAGATAGATAGATAGATAGATAAAAAAAATGAAAAACCCAGACTAATCAAAAGAGGTAGAGTGGGGACAGGACAGGAAGAAGTGGGACTGGAGAGTGGCCAAACACACTGAACTGTGGATCATGCACCAAGTGTAATGCCAGTGCTGTCTCGCAGATGCCCAGGTGCCTGCAGAAAATGGAGTTTTCAAACCAGGCCCAATAGGATATTGGTGAACCTGCCATGACACCAGAACACTGCACGATTGAGGTATGCTGTGGAAAGGGCCTAGGAATGGGTATACCTCTTCCACATTCTTCTGCAAATAATCACGAGTAAAGGAATATATTTTCCAAGTGTCCAACAGATGTCCATAAAATTAATCTAGAGTATGGCTTAGGTCTAGACAGAGCCTCACACCTGGAGGCCTTAGTTTCCTGTTGCAGGCTTGATGCTCACAACAGCCTATCTTCAATTTGAGTTATGTACTGGTGACAGAAGGAAATAGGTGGAAAACATTTCTTCGTGGCACAAAGGCCAGCTTGGGGCTGAAAAACCACATCAAAAGGCAGAACTACACCATGTCTCCAATTTCCCCCCATGTAAACCCACCTTTGGTATACTGACATTGTTGACACAGCCAGATACTGGACAGTGGAGAGTGGGGGTCATCTGACAAACATCTGCCTATATCTGTATAGCCAGATGCATGATGATGACAGCATCTTCTGGGACCTCCTAGGGGCCCTCCATGGCTCCTAGAAGATGATGTCATCATCATGTGTCTGTCTATAGGGATGTAGGTAGATGATTTTTAGATATCTCTTCTCTTCCATATATGGCTGTGTATGAGATAGATAAGTGGGTTCATATGGGGCTTTAGCCATTGCTGAAGGAGGCAGAGCAGTGGTTCTTAACCTTTTCTTTACTGGGGATGCCCTATAAATATAATTTGTTGCTGGGGACCCCCAAGACTTAACTCAAGATTTAAATATTTAAATTTTGATTTAAATAGTGAAGTATTTAGTTAAATATTCAAATATTCAAATATTTACTTACTTATTTATTTGTTTACTTACTTAAGGCTTCTGGAAACTAGGATTCAAATCCTTCCCAGACACTGGGTGATCCTCAGTATCCATACCCTCTGCTGCCACATCCTTGATAAAAGGAACAAAGCAGCAGGCATCTGTGTGTGCCTAAACTGCTCCCTCAGTTGCAAATGAGGGAGCAGTTTCAGCACCTGCACCTCACGCCTCACTGCCATGTCACTGTCACTGCTGCTGGCGGTGGTGTGCAGGAACAGGGCTCTATGGATCCCCTGTGAGGGCTCCACAGAACCCCAGGGGTCCGCAAACCCCAGTTTTAGAACCACCAAGGTAGAAGAGCCCAACTTCCCCAATGATTAAAAAAAAGTGAGTTATGCAGATCTTAATTACTTACATAACCAGCTCATGGCTTTTTTCTCAGAAGCTTTCTTTTACCTTTTGGCACATTACCCGTTCGCGCGGCTGGGCGGGTCTTCTCGTGCAAGAAGCCTCAGAAGGAATGCTGCCGCTTCCCTGCTGCTTCAGTTCTGTAGCTCTTCCTGGTCACGCGAGCACCACGCGAGCACCCCACCCCTTCCTACCGCAGCGCAGTCTGGGAGTTGCAGGCTAGCACTGAGGCAGGAAGCGTGACCGGCGTGGCTCAGGAGGCTGCGCATGGCAGGTAAGTGCGCTCCACACTCCTGAGCGTTGAGCGACCATGTGGCATTTTCAGCTTGAAACCAAAAATTTAAAAATGCGTGCGTAGTTCATGTCACACTCTTGAGCATTGTGTAAATGTGAGTGCGTCATGCAGACCACTCCTCATTTACGCGACGCTCAAGGGGCCCTTTCGCTTCCAAAACGCCGTGCAAAAAGGGCCTTTGTGTATACACACACACACATGCACGCACACACACATACATACACACAGTATTTTGCACAAATGAAGTTACAGGAAAAAGTCCCCAAATGTTTTTTTTTAAAAAAAAACAAGTACAAAAACCCTTGCTATCTCACCAAACAGGGAAAACTTTTGAAATTCTTTATGTTTCTGCATGAGAAGGAAATGAAGGAATATTTGCATCTGTAGTTTTGAGTTGAAAGGAGACAGATGAACAGAGAGACCTGAAGACTTCTAGCTGGAACTCAACTAGAGCTTGGGAAAGCTTCATGTTCTCTGGAGATCTGATGGCAGCTGAACTAACACTGCTATTTCCTTGCAATATGATCCACTTGTACATTACAGAATCTTTACACTACATCCGATGGCATTTAGAGGTCTAGTCAAAATCCTCTGAAACTGGAATCTGACCAAACTAATGCAGAACATTATAGGCATAAGGAATTTCAACAAAATTTCATTTTATGTGAAAGAGATTTGGAAAAAACCCAACAATCTAAGATTAAAAACACTGATGAACAAACAGAATATAGCTGTCTATATAGGATATGGGAAGGTACTGGCTTTTTTGTGGTCTTATCACTTTATGCCAGCATTGTGAGTTTTGCATGACTTGTCTGAAAAAGAATCCCCATGTTCTAGAATGATTTCCTTCATCATAGAAAAATCAGTGAACAGTCTGTAGAGAGTAGCAGCTGAATTTTTAGGAAGTATCTTTGGTGATGAGGGGGAGTCTTGGTTGAACAATTTTATTTTCTGCATTTCCAACTACTTTTTATAGGAATCAACTTTTTACTTACTGTTGAACCACACAAATGTTCCTTTAGAACTGCATGTTTTGTGTCTCCACAAAGCTGAGATGGGGTCCATGAAAATGTCTGCCATTTCTGCTCCATCTGCTAGCCCCTGAGGATTAGCTCTACTAACACATGTAGAATTCACTTCTTAGGGCCTTTCCACACTATACTTTTGTAGTGCTATTATTCGACTTTCATCATCCTATGGAATCTTGGGATTTGCAGTTTAGGGAGGGGCCTTTAGAATTCTTAGCCAGAGAGCTCTTGGGACTCAGTAAACTACAAACCCCGGAATTCCACAGGATCTTGAAATAGCACTATAACATTGCAGGGTGGGAAAGCCTAAGAAATCTCTATGCTAGATTTTACTTTTGTGTTGTCCCACAAGAGTTGACCCATGCTGTGATCCTGCTTCATACCGCTGGAGTGTTAACAGTCTGCCAATGCAATCCCACACAAATCCCCCTTCCACCCGGAAAGGAAGACATTTTCGAAGCACTGTAGCAGACCTCCATGGCCATTTTGTAGGTAGGAAAATCTCCATAAATTTGGTTCAAACTAGCAGGAATGAATAATTTTACCATTTTTCTCCTCAGTGGGAGAAAGTCATTGAAACCTGCAGTTTTTGAAGACTATTGAGTTTGGAATTGATTCTTTTTTAAAAAATGCATACAACTTTTTAGTTCAGAAGCCAGCATTTTCTTCTCAAGAACCATGTTTTCTGCCCCAAAAACATTTTCTGTGTGTGTGCAGAAAATGCTGTTTTCTATGCCAAAAATGTGTCTTCTGTGCAGAAAATTTGTTTTCTGCATAGAAATGACATTTCCTGTGAAGAACGTTCCATTTTCTTTGCCAAAAAAAAAGAAAGAGAGAGAGAAAAAAAGGAAAGAAAATGAAAGAAACATTTTAACACAGAATACACCCCAAACTGGAAAGATTCTCACCTATCCAGAATTCTCCGCATCAGGGTTTCCCAATATTTTGAAACCCATTTCTGGGACATTTCTGCACTACATTGTTATAGTGCTATTATTTCACTTTCAACATCCTGTGGAATTCTAGGTTTGCTGTTCACTGAGGCCAAAGAGCTCTCTGGCTGAGAATTCTAAAGGCCCCTCCCTAAACTGCAAGTCCCAGGATTCCATAGGGTGTTGAAAGTGGAACAATAGCACTACAACAGTGTAGTGAGGAAATGGCCTGTGTGTGTGTGTTATTTCCATATTTACCATTTAGTGGTAGAATGAAATTAGGAGTTGCCCAGGCGTAGGGGCATAATAATTAGGAAATAATTAATCAATAGCTTAATAGCAGGCACAATGAATTATGAAAAAGAGCAATGTGATCAGGGAAAACAAGTAGAATGCTTATGCTTACATCTGGATGCAGATAACAGGAAAATCATCTTGAAGAACTTAGAATGACAGGAAGCCAAGTAGAGCAACGGTAGATAGTAAAAGAGATAACTGACTGAGTAGGCTCAACAGGTGTGAAAGAGAGGTAGACTTTGTGGGTTTGAGCATCCGGAGTAGGCCAAACTAGGCCAAAGGAAGGGGGAGTGACCACAAGAGATGAACTTTGGTGACCGAGAGTCTCATAAAGCTTCATTTTAATATTAAAAATCACACCCCTAGGGAGAGGTCTGGTATTACAATTTGGGACTGCCTCTAGGGGCATGCGTAGTGCTTGTATGCTGACATAATAATGTATTCATGGCATAGTTCCTATACGCATTGTTATCACAGTTTCCAGCCCGGACTTGAGGGATATTAGATATCACTTTGATATCAATAATTTGGCCTTCTTTACCCATTCCTCTCCTCATGCTGTGAGGTCCCCTGGACAAGCTCGCAGACAGGCACGGCCACTAATCGCTGTAATATTCCAAACAATACAGGCTGGCCAGAAATAGCCGTCCCACCACTTCAGGAGACCTCAAAGGCAAGTATTCTATTATGTATGCACGCTACTTACAAAGAACTCCCTGCCCCGAGCAGGCAGCTTGATTAGACGAATCCTCATCTGTCAAGCACTCTGCGTTTGCATACTGTCTACTCTATTGTCAGTTCAGACTTAACTCAATCATGCTAAATTCTGACCTTTCAGAGGCTTTGTCTCCAGCCCGAAACTCATCGTTTTCCCCAAGTACGGGCTAGCCTGCAGCCACATTCTCCTCTATAAAAACCCCTGACTTTGACAACTTCTTCGGATCACTCCTGACTTCCATCCCGCCTTGCTGCCGCTTTGCCTGGCGAGCCTTCCCCTCAGTCCCACGTACTGAGACTCCATACCTCCGAACTTCTGCTGCAGACTACCCGGGCTTCAGGACAGGTGTAGTATTACCCAAACCAACAACTCCTCTTAAAAATCCCTCTATCTCACTCCAACCTTTATTTCTTTAGTTCTCTGCGTGAGTGCGTTGCATACACTGTTTGATTGTATTTTAATAAAGACCACAATTATTCTTTCAATCTTGTTCTCTCCTTGACTCAGCCTGACCCCGTAGACATTGGGTAAAAGATTCCGCTCCATTGCCCTGCCTCTCGCATTGCTAGCTTGTGCTCTGTGCTAATTTCCCCAACTTATATAAATGAAAGCACATTTAGGTGTCCGTCCCGGGACCTCCAGAAAACAGGATAATAGCATGTATTTGAATTAGCCAATAATTAGCATTTCTTGCTTCTGTAATGTATGCTTAGCAGGGTATAAAGCTATTTGTGTGTAGCCTTTTTTTTTTTTTTTTGGAGTAGTATATTTTTAGTGCCTGATGTACAACTGCTCCCCTCTTGTACAAGGGAAAATCATTTAATAAATTCTTCACATTTTTTTGCTGCTAAAACCGTGGTGTGATTTTGAATTAATGCGGTAACACAGGTAGTGTCTTGGTGCACTGTTGCAGGGAGGACAAGAGAGCAGTCCTTGCCCTCCACATGTCCAATGACACCCTAAGACAGCCCGTTGAGAAATAGTTAACTCTTGTCAGATTTCTTGTCTTTAGGACAGCAATAAAACAAGGAAGGCTTTGCTTTTTGTTGAGATTTCTGTAATTTTTGCAAAAATTGTTCCTGTTGTCTTTTCCCTTTGGGAAATAAAACTCATACACAGTGAACACAAATTAAAAAAAAAACTCAAAGAAACCACCTCATGCTTCCTATCCAGCTCCAAAGAGCAAACATCAAATGCCTGTACTGCCTGTAGGATGAGTGGATGGCTCCAGAAATGATGAACAGCGAACATTTTTTGAGGTGGAGCAGGTTTAGAAGCCCTCAACCCCACTGATACCCCTCTCCAATTGGTGCTTGTGATAGGATGCAACCATTTTTTTGGGGGGGGTTCAACTCCCTTCTGCTTTCATCCCTAGAGGCCAGCAGAGATCTCCCCTCCCTACAACTGGCTTTGCTGAACTCGATTGGGCAAGGATTTTTGAGTCTTTTGTAGAAGTACAATACAGAACAAATAAATGAGTTTAGAAAATATATTGATCTGCCTATCCTTTCAAGTAGATTGATGGTTTCAGGACACTGGGGATACGCTAATGGCATCACCAGGTGAACTGGACTGGCCATTTTTTTTCATTGCAGCTGTACTGCATGCCCAATATTTTGTTGGAATATGACTTTTTTGCTACAAGAGCTAGCATTATTTATGTCAGTCCCCTCGTTTCTCAGTCATTTAGTAGATAAAATTGCCCACCACAGAAATGGTGCATTCAGCCACACAGCATATTCGGCCCACAAAAATTGATATGGCAACATCATTATGTGGGGTGTTTAGCAATTGTGTGTCAGAAAAGTAGCTGTTAGATCACCTGTAGGTGAGCTCTTTAGAAATCCTTGTTATCTTTCATCAGAGTTTTTTCATGCCTGCTGCCATTGACACAGCTTGTATTTCTTACCAATACTGAGTTACACTTTAAAGAAAGAAGATCAAAAGTTATTTAAAGTTTAAATTTCTTTAAAGTTTTGCTTTAAAGATGGAAAATGAGTTGTTCCCAAGCTACCAGGAGCTCAATGATTCAGTGCAAAGCTAGCAAACAAAACAGGGCATCTTGATAGCAGTGTGACAGAATGGTACTTCTTGTGCCTACTAAGTTCTAACCAATAACACAACCGATGTGCTTTGGATGAACTCAAGCCAATTTATGCAGAGCGTTTTTCATGTTCAAGTGAAGGAGAAGGAGCCACCATTCAAGTGTCCTGTAATTGACAGCTCCTAGAAATGAAGACAGAGTGAAGCTGTGCATTGTGTTTCCCTTTGAATCAGCAGCCATAACTTTGTATTTAAAGGGTGTTGTGGTGTGCCTCTGTGTGTGTGCTGTTCTAGCAGAACAGTGGGCAGCCTTGTCAATATTCTGGTCAAGCTACATTTGCAACCTTTTCCCCCTTCTCCTGTTCAGAATTTTTGCATAAACAGAGAAGGGTGTCTGACACAAGTTAGTCATGTTCAGCTGCTGGATTTTGCTGGACTTCTTTTGAAGCATGCGTCTGTAGGTTTTGTGCCAAGAACCTGTTTTCAAAAGAAATGGTGTGATACTTCAGAACTCACCCATTCATGCCTACTCTTTGGCCAAGATAGCTCAGATCTCTCTCTCTCTCCAAGATGTGATATTAGGGACTGCTTGATTTTCCATCAGAATTTCTGTTCTCAGGCTCAAAATCCCCTTTGTCCTGCTTTTGACTTTACTTCCACTGGTCTCAAGGAGGCTTCATCAAATTCCCACTGAGACTGCCAGCACGAGCACTGTACCATGGGTGGCAGACTCAGATTCAATCATGCCAGGATGCCCAGCTTCTTGTACCTGGGATGGGGCTGTCCCAGTGGCACTGTGACTGGGATGGGGAATGCATGAATCTCTAGATATTCAGACTGCAGCTCTCATCAGTTCTCATCATCTGGAGGGACCCAGTTTCTCCTGTATTTCCACAGAAATTCTCAAAACAGGCCTTGGGTCAGGCTGCATGAGCAGAGAACTATAGGTGGGGAATTCAAAGTGGGAGAGTCACAGTTTGTCCTGAGCCACCATTATGAATTAAGAACACAAGAAGTTGTTATGTGTCGCTTCAGATCCTTTGTCTGTTTCTCCCAGTGTTGCCTACACTCCTGAACAGCAGTTTTCTTCCAAGACTTCAGAAGAAATCTTCCCTGGGGGAAGGGAAATACTTCCCTTCATCTTCTTACTAGTCCCGTAACACTTTTTCTGTAACCAACCCTTGCATTGTATTATAAGTTGTTGGTTCCTCAAAGCAAGAACTTATCTTTTTTTGTTTGTTATTATAGGACAGGAGAGAGAATTATATTGCCCCCAAATATTGTCATAGTGAAATGCCCAGCATTCTTCACAATTGCTTATGTTAACTGCGGCTGCTGGGAGTTGTAGTCAAAAAAAGCAACTAGACTTACACATATATCCACGAAATCCACAGAGACTTTTGTATTATCTATTGTTTTAACTGTATTTTGTTTTAACTTGTATTGTGAGCAGACTTGGGTATCATATCGTGAGAAAGGCTGGATATAAATGAAATAGATGTATAAAATAAATAAAACATAAAGAGAGAGAGAGAGAAAAGAAAGAAATCATCCCTGGTCTTTTTAATGTGTGGAACTAGGGACCAAACCTGGTCCTTTAGGGATGCCAATAGTGTCCAAAATCCCACTGGCGCATTGCACTGATGTAATGGTCCCTTAACACTATTTGCAAAGGGACATGTAACAGACACAAAGTTAGTCATAGTTGTCATCTTCACTGTTGGGAGGAAAGGGTTGCTGGCTGGGAGCAACCTATTTCTCCACATGCTTGCTTCTGGAGGGGTCTTCAGAGGCAAGAAAAAGGCCTGGAAGAGTCTGGATCCCAATTCTGGTTTTGAAACCTGCACACACACACACACACACGCACACACATGCACACACACACACACACACACACACACACACACAATATATATATATATATATATATATATATATTCAGTAGTGCCGGAGGATGCTGTTATTTAACAAGTAAAGTGATGTTCCTGGAGGCTTCCAGAAGAGGCCATTCATTTTTTTCCACAAAAAGGATGGTCCAGGAAGTAGGAAAGTGTTGTTAGCTACAAAAATAGCCAGCTACAGGTGGGAGTGTGTATAGCCACAGACGCACAGCCTGCCCTTGTCCTAGGCATTCCATGTGAGGCCAATGTTGCCTGTCTCCATTGTAAATTCACAGAATTACTAGAAACATTGTCATGACATTTTGCCTAAAGCCTACGTTGTTAAGGTTGAGTACATTTAGGGTCACCTCAGTAAAAAGGTGAGTAGGCTTGATCAAACATTATACTTTGCATACTGCTATAAAGTGCATTGGTTATATAGAAATACCACTATGAACTGTGTGTCTTTTGTACACTGACAGATGCACTGTTTAGTGATTGATAGGGTAACCTGCTAATGCTAAGATACGTTTTAGTAGGGACCTTTTAGTCACTGTGCTATGGAGAGACATCATAACTTTTATATGTGCTTCCTCCTTTCTAACACCAGCAAGATTCACTAAAAAGTGTGGATATGGTTAAATAAGGGCTGGAAATGAGGGTGCAGTGCTATGGATGCAGTACATTTTGATTTCAGTGAGGCTTTTGACAGGGTCTCACATGAGATTCCTGCAGGCAAGCTGATCTGTGGGCTAGACAGTGTTACAATAAATCTGTAACTAATTGACAGACTGAACCCAGAGAGTACTTATGAATGGTTGCTCTTCATTCTGAAGAGAAGTGACTAGTAGGGTACCTCAGGGTTCTGTCCTGGGCCTCCTGTTGTTTATCATTATAAACAACAGATGGATGGAATAGAAAGCATGCTTACCAAATGTGCAGATGATGCCAAATTAGAGGGAGCAGTGAATATCCCAAAGGACAGGAACAGCATTCAAAATTGTAGAGCTGGGCTCAAACTAACAAAATGAATTTCAGCAGGGACAAATGTAAAGTATTGCATCTGGGCAGGAAAAGTGAATTGCTCAAATGCAGAATGGGTGCCACCTCATTTGAAAGCAGCACATGTGAAAAAGACCTAGGAGTCTTAGTAGGCCCCAAGCTAAACATGAGCCAACAGTGGCCAAAAAAGCCAATGCAATATAGGTGTGCATCAACAGGAGGGAAATAGTGGGCCCAAACTATCTAGCCTTGATCAGGCCTCACAAGGAACACAATGTCTTGTTCTGAACACCACAGTTGAAGAAACATATCAGCCAACAGGAATGTGTTCAGAGAAGAATGACCAAGACGCTCAAAAATCTAGAGCTTTATGAGGAGTGACTTAGGAGCTAAGCTAAAGATCCAGAAACCAAGCTAAACATTCCAGCTCTATGATCCCTTCCAGAATTATTATTCTATGATTCCACAGTCCAACAAAATCTTGAAAGCTCAAATTGGGTGAAATTCCTTGAGTTAAGTGTCATTTAGAAGTGGTTCCATTACATACCAATGATTCAGGACACAGAGCTAGGAGCAGCCAGTCTTTCACACACTCCTCTTCAAATGGTTCTTAAAAATACCTATCTAGCTGCAATAGAAATTTGCCTTCCAAATATATTCACTTCTGAGATAGGCTGTAATAGGCAGGGGGAGTGAGGAGAGGACAAATCTACTTCCCATCAACCTGACGCAAGAGAGAGCCAGATATCTCTTGACATTTTGCAGACAAACAAAAAAAGTCTTTTTATTCAGATAAGCCTGAGCTCAGGCATCCTACAACCTTGGCAGTGGGAAGAGCTGAGGCTGGAATAACAATAGATTGTCTCCTTTGATTTGAAGCAGCATTTTGTTTGAGAGATTTGTTCCAAGTCCCTGTAAGCTATAAATATTCAGTGTGATGAAAAGTTTTCTTTTGACTTATTACTTATTCATTTACCTTTGTTTATTTACAGGTTGATGAATGCTGGATTGTGGGGAGGGAATGTTTTCCCCCTCTTCCTTCCTTGGAATTTCATCAATGAAAAATGCCACAAAAACTGCTGTGGTTTAGAGAAGCAATGGAGGCCACTTAATGTGCCATCCAGTCATAACCAAGGGATGGGCAATGCTGAAGGAGATAGGATTCAAGCTGTCAATGCAGGAATAAGGTGAATAACATCTAGTTGATGAAGTGATTTAGTCTATTTTTGCATCTACAGTGGGCAGCTAGGTAATTTAAGATCCTAGACATAATGGTCTTATGGGACTGGGATTTGTTAGACATTTTGTATTAGTTAAGCTATTTATGATAGCAATTAACATTTCTGTTCTCCTTCCCTGCCATTCTATGGGCTAAATCCAATATTCCTTCTACTTGTTGTTGTTGTTGTTGTTGTTGCGTGCCTTCATGTTGTTTCCAACTTATGATGACCCTAAGGTGAACCTACCATGGGGTTTTCTGGGGCTGAGAGCATGTGATACACCCAAGGTGACTCATTGGATTTCCGTGGCTGAGCAGGGAATAGAACCCTGATCTCCAGGGTTGTAGTCCATTGCTCAAACCACTACGCCATGCTGGCTCTCAAGAAAAGATATACAGATGCTTATGTCATTCTTGTATTTACAAAAAAACCAAAAACAGTTGAGGGTGTAATTCTTATTGGAAACTAAGTGTGATAGATGATGGCTCAGAGGTCAATGACCAATTGATTGTGCCAGGAACAGAGCCAATGATAGACCAAACTAGCTTGCCCCCATCAGTTGAAAGACAAGCAGAGGCATAGTTGTTGCAGCCAGCCCCAGAGGGAGAGGAGACCAGCAATGATTTAGAGGAATTTGATTCACCTTTGCCTCCCCCCAGCCCCAAATCATGGAGGAGACAGAAATGAGCAGCTCAGAGAGAAGCTGTTTTGGCAAGATTAAGAAAACAGAACAGTGATAAGGACCACCTGTTCTCATCAGCTATATAAGTCTGTTGGCATGGCTTGTTGTTTGCTTGCAGCAAATCACTACACAAGCTCTCATGACCCTTGTGTTCTGGCTCCCTTGACCCCTTTGGATGGACCTTCAGCTTTCCGGACCTTTTGGATTTGATTTGGATTTGGCTCGGCTCAACGTTTCCACTTGTTTGTTTGCACTAGATGGTCCCCACTGCCACCTCCTCTTGGACAAGTACTTTCGCCTCCCTTCCCTTGCTGGCAGAGAGGCACAGGCAGGGAGTTGAACTCTGACACTAAGGATGAGGTAAAGTATTGGGGAAAAACACTCTTGCTCTACCATGTTTTTTTCTTTCAGAACAGGGTAGACAAAATGTGGTCATAAACCTGTGTGCATCCACTTCAAGGCTGTTTTTATGGCTCTTGACCCTTCTGGACTCCCCAGGTTTCTCTCTGTCCCCCCTCAAAAAATGAGTTACCTCTGCTGAAAGCATCCCAAAGTGGCAATTTACCTTTTAAATTTCAAAGACTGCCTGCCTGTCCTCCAATTTTTTTGGCAGGGATGGCTTCGATTAATTTTCTATTGTCTCACTTTCTCAACTACATTTAAAATGTCCCAGTTTCTCATTTCTCCTCACACTTTCCCTCTTCATCCTCAGCTTAATTCAGTTGCTGCAAAGTGAGTTCAAAATGCAAAAATAGTTCATACTCAGCTCAGTAAGAGAGAAGAAGACAGGGTGAAGTCTTGCCCCTTTCAGTAGACTCAAGCAAAAGCTTATTGCTACAGCCTCTCTTAGCTTTGGAACAGGACATCCTGTTCTGTGTTATTCCAAACTGCTTCTTGAGGTAATCAAAAAGAATAAACAAAACTTATAAAATGCAGGAGAAAGGAAGGATCCTGACAGTTAAAAAGAGCTTTCCTTGAGAAGGCCCCCTTTGCATTACATCATATCTGGAACTGTGCACTGAATGTTCTCTCCTTTTTGACAAACACATGGATTATCTTACAACACATTTATTTCCCCAAAGTTGAGTTGGTATTGCAGAGAAAAAAATCCTGAACTGATTTTTTGTCTCCTCCTTTCAGTTCTAGTTCTTATCCATTTCTGCAATTTGTAAAAATCTTATATTTTATGGCTTAGTTTTACTGGTTGTCTTCTCTTCACTCCCTCCTTTTTGAGTTACTGATCTCCTGCATGTCCTAGTGTCACAGAAAAATGTCACTGGAAAGATACTGTAACTTTTGAAAACTGACATATTATAATTTTTTTCCCCTTAAATTTTACTGTCTACTTATTTGGAGAGGGCTTTTTGTTCTGCTGAGCAGTGTTCTATTTACATGAACAATGCAACCACATACATTTTCAGAAGAGGGTCCCCAGCGTTCAGTGTGACTTACTTCTAGGTAAATATGTAGAAGATTGTAGCCTGAGATTTTTTTTTAAAGGCCATTGGAATGCATGGATTTCTTCATCTCAATCATGTTTTTGAACTATCTCTTTTTTAAACTAGTTGCATTCTATTTATCTCTTGAAGCTAAAGGTCTTGTACACTATTTCTCTCCACACCACTCGATTTTTATTCTAAGAGCAACGTTGAGCAATAGATTAGGCTGAGAAGCTTCATGTACTCAAAGTGAGTACATGAATGTTACTTTACGGGAAAGTTAGAATTTGAATAGATCTATAATGTGCATTGGGGTAGAGGGAGTCGGTAGCAACAGAGTTCTTAGAATGCATCTGAGAGAAAGCTATACTTTTGAGCAGGTCTGGTAAAGGTATTATTTTTATAATAATGTATTATATAATGTATTTATTGTTAACCATGCTGTGCATGTGCATGCACTTAAAAAGTATTACATTTATTATCTGGGGTCTCCTCCCTTTTTCTCAAGCTTTATTAAACTCAGTGCAAAAATTCCAGTGTTTCTCTGCTTAAAATAGCAGTTTTGAGTAACTTCACAATTAATAAACTTTTTATTCCCTTGACCACAGGCTGATGTTGCTCAGCCACACATGTACAAGTTCTCATTTTCAAAAGATTGAAGGTATATACCTGCCTTGTTTAAGGTTATAACAATCCATGTTTTCACAACCAGGTGTGGACTTCCAGCCTCTTTCTAGTTTGTTTTGTTTTCATGTTTTGGCTTTTGAGGCAAACAGTGTAGCCTCCTGAGAGTCCCAAGTGCAGTAAATTGTTCTCTAGACCCAGCACAATGGCCCACCCCTGCTTTAGGACTAAATTCAATTCTTAATCCCAAATAGAGCCGTCCCGCTGAATCGGAAGGAATGCAGGAAGTCAGTACTGACTAGCACTGCCAGATCTCAGGACCTCACCCTAATTCTACAGTTTTCATTGAGTATGGTAGATGAGGGCTCAAACTTTTCAGTCTTTGTGTGTTCAGCTCAAAGCAAGATAAAAGAGCAATGTACAAATCTCCAGCCCTCTCTTCCTCCCTCCCTTCTTTGTTTTGTTTGAAAAAGCTCTCTGCTTTTCTAATTGGTCATTCAACTTTCTGTAATTTGCAAATTTTAATTGATTTCTGTTTCCACATGCCTGTCTTGTTGTGGTGCAATTTGTATGCTGTTTTTTTTTTACTGTTAAAATAGACATTCCTTATTCGGGCCCTTTTCGCACGGGCTTTCCCGAGTGAAATAGCCCCGTGAGCCGTGCGGGAGTGGGAGCGCCGCTCCACACGACGCACTCCCACTTCCGGCGCTCTCACGGGGCTGCAGCGGCGCGAGCGCGGGGTTTTTGATTTTCGCTTCCAAGCGAAAATCACCCCGCGCTCGCGCAACGCTCCCGGCGCCCACCCGCACTTTCCTGTTGTGCGGTGCGTCGGAGAGGCGGCCGGGTAGGGCTTCCTTCCCTCCGCTCCTGTGGAAGGAAGGGGTGGGGCGGGGCACTTGCGTGACGGATGCGATGGCATCCTGCTTCGCGCGGGTGGGGGGCTGCTCGCGACAGCCTCCCGTTTCGCGCGCGCGCGCAGGGGGTGGGTGGGCGCGACTGTCGCTCGCTCCTGGCGCGCGCGGGGGGTGGGTGGGCGCGACTGTCGCTCGCTCCTGGCGCGCGCGGGGGGTGGGTGGGCGCGACTGTCGCTCGCTCCTGGCGCGCGCGGGGGGTGGGTGGGCGCGACTGTCGCTCGCTCCTGGCGCGCGCGGGGGGTGGGTGGGCGCGACTGTCGCTCGCTCCTGGCGCGCGCGGGGGGTGGGTGGGTGCGACTGTCGCTCGCTCCTGGCGCGCGCGGGGGGGACAGGCGCGACTGTCGCTCGCTTCCCGCGTGCGCGGGGGGCGGCGTGAGAGGCTCCTGCTTCTCGCGCAAGCGGGGGAGGATGGACGCGCAAGCCGCCTCCGGGACGCTGCCGCTTCCCCGCTTGTTCCTTCGCCTGCGGAAGGAACGAGCGGGGAACCGGCAGGCTCTCGGAAGAGGCTGTTCGCGCAAGCCGCCCACCCCGGCTCACGCAAAAAGCCTCAGTGCGAAAAGGGCCTCAGTCTCCCTACATACATGAGAAGCAGTAATCCCCACCTTTAACCTTGATCTGAGAATATCCCGTCTCACTAAGATTTCTGCCTTGATTTCCAAAAAGGAAAGTATGTCCTCTCTGTGTTGTGTTTGTATTTGAATGACAAACTGTGAGCAACTAGACTTGCTACATAACACATAAGGCTAAACAACAATACCAGGGTCCTCCTCTATGTCATCAGCAAGAGTCCATCCCTAGCTCCCAGGTTTTGGTCTGGAAGTGCCAGGACCTGGAATGATCCTGACCTGGAAACCTATATATGTGCCATTGAATCAGTAGGTCTACTATAACTGAGGATAAGGATTCAATTTATGCCTTAGTCTGCAGTCCCCGCAGCTACATTATAGAAAACAATGGCCCTTTCCTGTAATGGGGACAGGAGACGGACAGGACTGCAACAATACTTCTGCACGATATCATCATGGTCCTGTCCTTCTCCAGTCCTCAAGCAGCATAATCACAGATTAAATCATTGATGAGCTTTCCCCATCAACGACACATGATTGTGCCACCATCTTGAACTTCCTTGTCCTGCGGAAGCTGCAGAAGCATGATGGCTGTGCTTCCTGCCTCAGGGCAGCCTGGGAAAGTACCCGGCTGCACTGTGAAAGGAAGAGGCATGGCCATTGCACTCCTTTCCACAGGGAGCCAACTGGTGTGAAGGGGAGCCTTCCTGTTGTGCTCCTGTGATAGATGACGGTGTGGTGATTGAAGAGCAACTGATTGTGCGTGGGACCAAGCCAGGGAATGAGCAAGTCAACCTGCAAACATCCCCTGTGCTGGAAGGTCAAACAGAGACAGAGTTGTCCCAGCCAACTCTTGATGGAGAGGGAAGGGGCAGTGATGCAGAGGAGTTGCAGTCAGCTGTGCCCATCAGCCCTCAGTCACACAGAAGGCTGAAACAAGCTGCTCAGAGGGAGGCTG
Source organism: Ctenosaura bakeri (assembly GCA_948474755.1). Classification (NCBI taxonomy): domain Eukaryota; kingdom Metazoa; phylum Chordata; class Lepidosauria; order Squamata; family Iguanidae; genus Ctenosaura; species Ctenosaura bakeri. Next base: position 768,842 of record CAOLHI010000137.1, on the reverse strand, counting down.
CTTGGACTAGGCTGAGGAAGCAATAACAAGCAGCACCTGCTCACAGGGGCTATTTAAGTCTGCCGGCGTGGCTGCTCCTTGCTTGCAGTAAATTATTAGCAAGCCCTCACGACCTTCAGGTCTCCTGCTCCCTGAAACCCACTGGATGGATCTCTGCCTCCTGAACCTTTCGACTGGACCTTGACCTGGCTCGGCTTGCGTTTCCTGGTGTTTGGTATATTCGGACTCTCCCTGAAAGTATTCCTGATCTCTCTCCTCCCTTGCTGGGGCATAGCAGGGAGAGATTCCAGATAGCTCCCCTCCCAGCAGAGCCGCTGCTGGGATCCCCAACCGGACAACTTCAGGAAAAGGTAGGATGTGGAAAGGGCCAATGAAAGACAATGTTAGGAACAAACTACCTTTGACTCAGCATGAGCAGCACCTACAACATACTTTCCAACTGTCCTAGTTTGGCAGGGATAATCTTCTGTCATCTCACTTTTTGAGATACTTTAAAAATGTCCCAGTTTCTTTCCCCTCCTCCCACTTTCACCCTTTCTCCTCAGCTTAATTCCACCAGTGCAAAATGATCTGAGCATGCAAAAGTAATTTGAATTCAGTTAACATGATGGGGGGAGAAGAGAGAAGATGGTGGATTCTTGATCTTCCCTGTAGTTTCAAGGAAAAGCAAGCAGCTGCAGCTTCTTCTAGTGTTATCACGGTTATGATATGTCTGGTGAGAGCACTAGATATCCTTTTGATATCAAATAATTCGGCCTTTGCTTGACCTTTCTCTACCACCCCACTCCACGTGTTTGCAGAGGTCCCCTGGACAAGCACGTAAGGGCGCGGCCGATAATGGTTATACATTCCAAAACCCCATTCAGGCAGGCAACTTAAGCCACTCCATTGCTTTAGGGAAAAATCTCCCTGCAAACAGGCTCTGCTTGGAGCATATACACACAAAGCCACTCGGCCAAGAGCCAAGCCATTCCTTTGTATCGGGCTATTAACGAACTGGCCAAGCTATTGTCTTAAAAGCTAAACCCATCATGCAAAACCTGACCTTTTCCAACTCCTTTGTCCAACTCCAAATTTCCTTTGTTCTCACCGAACATAACATGGCCTGTAGGTAAAATCCACCCTATAAAAAGTCCCCACTTTTGGGACTTCCTTGGATCACCCTGGACTGCCATCCCGCCTTGCTGCCGGTTTGTCTAAGGAGCTCCCCTCAGCCAGCCACACTGAGCTTTCTCTCCCGGAACCCCGTCTTTCTTTCCAGGACTATGAGACCAGGTGTCATATTACCCATTCCCAAGCTCTCTATTTCTGTTTCCAAGTTAGCCAGTGTGTGTGTTGTTTTATTTGCTGTTTATCTTTCAATAAAACTGTTATTTTTCTTACTTTTGAAACTTGTCTGCTTGCTCTCTGACCTGAAGCCGTAGACATAGGGTTAAAGATCCTTGCTAAAGTTACCCTGCCTCTCGTTTAGCCAAGAGAGTGCTCAAGCTAAATTCCCCCAGCTTGTGTTTTTATTTGGTTATTTGGGCACCCCTCCTGGGACCCCCAACATACAGGGTAACACTAGCTCACCTGTTCTTCCTCATTAGTTACTTTTACCATATTGATAACACTCTGATACTGCTTGGCCACATATGTCCCAGATTTCAGCCACTTCCACCCTACACTGTTATAGTGCTATTATACCATTTTCAACCTCCTGTGGAATTCTGAGGTTTGTAAGTTTGCTAAGGCCAAAGAGTTCTCTGGCTGAGAATTCTAAAGGCCCTCCCTAAACTGCAAACCCCAGGATTCCACAGGATGTTGAAAATGGTATAATAGCACTATAACAGTGTAGGGTGGAAGTGGCTGTCATCTGTGAAATTTTGCCTTTTCATGGAGATTTCTAATATAACAAATAACAAGAGAGGTATATATAATTTGGTCTTTTTGTGTGGGGATCAATAATGACAGAAAAAAATAAACCCTTCTTCTTTTCAGTGCTCTTTTAGCACATCTTGTTAAGCATTTGCTTCATTCTTAAAGGTGTCTGCTCTTTCAGCTGCCCTTATTTGCCCCAGTTATACTCTCGCAAACCCCAAATTAATTATCTACATAATGTTGAGAAGGCATCTTGTTCACTGTGTGATCCCTTATCAGGCAGAATCACCCATACACCTGATACAGAAAGAATGAAACAGCAGCAGGAACGGGGAAAATTAGAAACCTTGAGTTTGCTGCTGGACAATCAAAAGCAAAGAACTCTCTCCCAGCAGCAGTTCAATTATTTTATTAAATATCTGTACCTGTCTTTTAGGGGGAAACTCTCCAAGAAGACTTCTAATATATACACTTAAAATATAGGAACAAGAATACATTTGACAATCATTAAACACCATAATAATAAAAAATTAAAACCAATAAGAATGGGCAAAAACAGAAAACGCAGAGTATAGTAAAAACAATAGACTAGTGTGTGTGTATGTGTGTGCTTTCAAATCACTTGTCATATTATGGTGACCCCATGAATTTCATAAATTTTTCTTACCTTCCTCTGAAACACAGCCTACAGCTGCAGAGACTCATTAGTGGTCTCTGTGTAAATAAATGTAAACAAAGGAACTCAGTAAAAGCCATCATGTAAAAAGAGAGCATTAGTAAACAAAGAGATACCCAGGGGCCCTTTAAAAGCCTACAACTGAAAGTTTGGCTGAAATATAGACATAAACTCTATCCCTCACTATCATCCTGGGTCTCACCCCAGGAGGCTTTTTATAAAGATCACAAATGGAAAAGCGGGTTACTTATAAAGATATAGCTAAAACAATTGGAAATAGTATCTACTTAAAATAAAGAGAAGAACTAATCTCAGAAGATAATATATCCCATTGGCTGTTGTATTGTCAATTGGCTGAAAAGTTTAAAATGGATATCAAAATGAGGAAGGTATCTTTAAATGAAACAGAATTTGACAAAGTATTGAAACTTGCAACAAATCATTGATTAATTTCAAATACAGAATTGGAAGAGGAGATTGTGAAAAGATAAGATGATTAAGTGGGCCCGAGATATTAGATATTCTATAACCTTGCATCAATGGGAGAAGTCATGGGTTGCTGGTCAAATGTACAAGGAGCACCAACTAAACTATTTTGAAATGTTTTTAGATGGTATTTAACACCAGTCTAAATAGCTAAGATGAGGGGAAATGGTAATAACATCAGCTGTTGGAAATATGAAGAAAGAGGTTGGTGTTTTTTTCATTTTTCGTGAAACTGTAAAAAGGCAAAATACGACTGGAAACAAATTCATGAGCATATTAAAAAACATTAAAAATTAATTTCTCTATGTCACCTGAAATCTAGTTATTGAATATTCTGGACAGTATAGATAATCAATCAATGAAAAAATATTGGAGGATTCTGTTATATATGATTTATGCAATGAGGTTAACTTATGCTCAAAAGTGGAAAGAATCACAAATACCGGTAGTGGATGATTGTGTATTAAAACTATATGATCTGGTTGAAATGGATAAATTGACATTATTAGATAGCAAATCTGAAGAGGATTTTAAACAAGAATGGAAAATATTAACTCCCCTCTGGGAGATCAGATGGGGTAAACTCTCTATAGCAAGCTTAAGAATAAAACTCACAAATCAATAGTAATGTTCATTGAAGTATTGACTAAAGTGTAAACTTGCTGTAAAGATTATAATTAATGTTATGTATATTTCAAGATTTGTGAATTATTAGATAAATGACTCAAAGAGATTGGGGAGGAAGTTATAATGTCATAAATGTTTGTAATGTTACTTAGCTGTTTGGTATTTTGGTGTTACTTTTTCTTCTTACTTTGGTTAGTGTGTTTATTTTTTTTCTCTTTCTTTATGTTATGTGTCATTTTGTTTGCTTTTCCTTGAACTGTTTGTTTTCTTCCAATATACTGATGTATGTTTGATGTTCTATGTTTCTAAAATTGTTTCATTAATCTTACAATAAAAATGATTTTAAAAAAGGTCTACAGCTGAATGGTTTGCTGCATCTCTACTGGAACAGAGTTTCATGGACATGAGGCCAATATGAAAAAGCCTACTCCTTCAAACCCACAAGTCCAATGGTTTTTATCAGCAGTTGCCTAAATAAGACCTCACATACTGATCTTAATACAAGCAATTGATCCTGGAAATGAAGTTGCTTGCAAACATTTAAAATGACAGGGAAAGTAGTAAGGCAGTGCATTTGCACTATTTTGTGACAGTCAGCCCACAAACCTTACAGAACAAAACTCCAGAAGGAAGCTGGGACTTATGCTAGTCCATTACAGAGGAATGGGGCTGCTTTCTTCAACCAAAACAAATTGGAATCGAGTTATGTGAAACATTAATCCTGTCATTGCCATGTAGGATAAAACTTCTGGGGCTGACCTAGCCCGACATAAATATTAGCAGCCAGGCCATATGTCCTTACCGCAACATGGTTAGCAAAGCCATACTTTCTCCAGCTCCACCAATTGGCCGCATCCTGGTTTGAATGGAGAATTCAGTATGAATATACCTACTCCCACCTTCTCCTATATAGTTCCCTGCTTTTTTGCACTACAATTGTGAGTTTATTTATTTCCATGGTAGTGGCTCTTGGCTATGAATGTAAATATGTCTTAGGCCCATTCCACACCACCCTTCCAACTTGCCATCAATCACAAGTTAAATCATTGATTAAATCAATGACTCGCAATCACACCACCATCGTGGAGTTACCTGTCCTGCAGAAGCCACAGAAGTGAAATAGCTGCACTTCCTGCGCCAGTGCATCCTGGGAAAGTACCCAGCTGCAGTGTGGAAGGGAGAGGCATGGCCATCACACTTCCTTCACCATGAAGCCAGCTGGTGTGGAGGGGAGCACTCCTATTGTGCTCCCCTCCCCACAGAGCCAATGCCAGGCTCCCCACTGGACATCTGCATGAAAAGGTAGGGTGCAGAAAGGGTCTTAGCCTTGATTGATTTGGTTTGCTTTGCTTTGCTTTTCTATTTTCTTTTTAAATATATGAATCTCTCATGCATTCTCTTTCTGTCCTGGCATTTTTCCTCAATGTAAGGAAATTCATGCACATTTTGGTGCATACTTTCCTGAATGATACATTTTTAACATTTTTCCCCAATAACTAAAGTATACTTGTGCATACTTTTTCAAGGATTCACCTCTTAATTGTGTGCATTCCTTTGAAATGGGAAAAGAAACAGAGAATCTGATACGTATAGTTTCCTCTCAGTGACAAGAAAGCAAAGCATGCAGGCACACTTCCATTCATAGCTGTGTAGACTAGATAAATTCATCCTAAAACAATGTTAACGCATTTTCCCTTGTCCCTTCCCCGCTAAGAATTATGTAAAATGTACAAAAGGAGGGTTTTATTGACACCATGCATACCCAAAAGACAAATAAATAGGCCCTGGAACAACAGAAGCCTGAACTCTCCCTAGAAACCAAAATGACTAAATTGGGACTTTCATATTTTGGATATATCCTGGAAAAAAGAAAAAAACAATAGCGTTTGCTGTTTATATGCCCTAACAGTAACAGATCCCATCTGATCTTGGAAACTAAGCAGGGTTAGCCCTGGTTGATACTTAGATGAGAGACTGCTAATGAATACCTGGTACTTTGGGCTATATTTCAGAGGAAGAAACTGGCAAAACCACCTCTGAGTATGCTTTCACTAAGAAAAACCCATGAAATCTATGGGGTCACCATATATAGACAGGAGACTTGAAGGCACATACATGCACACAGTGTATATGAGCTGGTGTCTTTGAGGGCTTTCATCCATTCTTTCACTATAGCAAACCTTCAGTAGAAACTTATATGAAATTTTTCTGTGCCACAAGTGTGCAGTGTCAGTACTGAGATGCTAAGCAAAAGGGACATATGTGTTCTCTGCTGAGATTCCTCTTGTTGTTTATCTTACTTTACGTAGTATATGAACAAGGGGACTTGAAGAGAGCCACAAGAGTGCCTGTGGGGGTCATAGATATATTAGGCTATAAAATGGTTTGTTGCCCACCTTTTGTTTCCAGTTTCTAGTACCTCTAGAAATAAAGGAGATGATTACATTTTATTGACAGGGAGGGATTCATAAGACCCATTATGCTCACAAAGAAACAGCTGTTTCTTGCATCTGCAAACCCTCTACCGCCTCACCGAATGTGAGCAAGGCATGCCAATAGAGCTTGAGCATAGCATTAAATGGGGAAAACCTATGTTGTTGTTTGGAAACAATTGTTTTCTAATGGTGTTTCAAAGGGGAAAGACTGTTGCTATTGAAATATCAAATATATGTTTAGAGAATGTGCATAGATTTGGGGAGAGGGATTCAATGGCAATAAAGAGCCCCATAATATGGTTAGCTGTTTTAGCATTAGTTTTAATGTCATGTTTGAGTTAGTGCATTATTCACATCTGGGAGAGATTAAAGTGGGTGGAGAGATAGCAGTTGTCCAAAATAAATGAGATGCTATAGATATTACTGATAGAATTAATTTCTGAAACAGTAGCTTTGCCTAGGAATACATTTGATTTTCTCGTCTTCCAAATGACTCTCTAAGTTTCCAGAAAAAAAATGACAGTGATAATTTTAGAACAGTCAATATAAAACACAGAAGATTTGTTATCCTGTTCTCTGGGGGTCCCGGGAGGGGCGCCCAAATAACCAAATAAAAACACAAGAAGGTGAAATTAACTCGAGCACTCTCTTAAGCTAGTGAGAGGCAGGGTAACTTAGTAGAGATCTTGTAACCCAATGTCTATGGGGTCAGGTCAGAAGAGTCATCAGACAGGTTTTGAAACATTAAAAATGATATCTTTATTAAAAGACAAACGACAAATAAGACAACGCAAGCACACAGCTAACTGGGAATTGGTAATGAGAGTTTTCAGGGGAAATGGGTGATACGACACCTTTTCACATAGTCCTGAAGAGATTGGAGATTGCAAGGAGGAAAGCTCAGCGTGGTTCACTGAGGGGAGCTCGTCAGACCAAAACGGCAGCAAGACAGGATAGAAGTCCAGAGCAATCCAAATGGGACAAGAGGTCCAGACAGGGCAAGCGAGTGATCCGAGGTGGGCTCGGAATCGGGGAGTTCTTATAGGGTCGATTGTGCCTACAGGCCATGCCATACTCGGTGAGAACAATGTGAGTTTGGAGCGGGACAAAGCATTGGAAAAGGTCAAGTTTTACATGATCAGCTTAGTGCAGGTTTGACAATAGTGTAGCCAGTATGCAAATAGCTTGGCATTGTAAGGGCGTCGGCTCGAGGCCGAACGTCTTTGTGTAGAGTCACGCTTAAGTAATGGGTGTCTGCCAGAGAGGTCCCTGAAGCAACGGAATGGCATTAATCTGCCTGCCTAAGTGGGAGTTGGAATGCCCAGCACTTACTGGCTGTGCCTGTGTACGTGCCTGTCTGGTGGCCTCGCAAACATGTGGAGTGGGGTGGCAGAGAAACGTCAAATGATTTGATATCAAAAAGGAGATATCTAGTGCTATCACCGGGTAGGCCTGAACCATAGTAACAGATTTACACACCTATATAGACTTGTGTGCTTTGAGTCTTTACCATGGAAGATTGGAAGGGAACTTGAAGATCTATTATGATTAGAAACTTAATAAGGGAAAACTAGACATTATAAAAAAATGTCTTGTGCTTGATAATTTCTTGACACTATTAATTGTGTAAGCTTTCCCAGCAAAGTTGTATAATCTTCTGCTCCTGGTTTATATGAATTCTCTCTTTATTCATCCATAAGGTAATTTCTAATCAAGCAGCCATACCAAAAGTTTTAGAAGAAATATATGTTGTAAACCATTATTGTCACCTAAATATAAGGTTACTGAATGTAACACAAAGTTCATCTTAATTTTTTGTTTTATCTTTTCTTGCTTTCTGAAAAAAACTTCCTCCAAAATTAGATTACTACCTTACCGTGTCATCACATATGTGTATATTTACCTGTGATGTTACATTGTCTCCAGTATTTATTCTTAACTGAGGAAACCCTATATGTCAGCTTCCTAGACATTAAATAGCAAAATCTTAAATGCAATAAATTTATTCCATTTTCTCTAATCTGAGCAGAGTTCTTCTCTAAGTATTTATCTAATCTTCTTTGTTGTTAAATTAATCTCATTCTTTTCCAATTTTGATACTTTATGTTTAATGAGATAATGAAAATTTTGGAGGTTAAACCCTAAATATTATCTTTAGACTGAACAACATGATTTTGAAAACATCTGAGTGGTCATACTACTTGCAATTTAACATTTTTATGGGGGCAAAAATGTGCTACCTGAACAATTTTTAGCCAGCATACATCCAGTGATAGTACCCGAGCTCTTATTAGAGCAACTCTTTTTATGGATGACCTGTTAGGTAAGATCTTACCATCTGTACAGATCGCCTTCTCCCATGTCACAAGATGAGCAAATTTATATTTATCATAAACAAGTGGGATAGTGCCAAATAGGCACAAAAAAGGAAGGAGAAAGAAATCAGTTTTTTCCACCATTTTTCTATAGGTTAATTTTTACAAGAAATTGTTAAAATTTTTATTCACCTTTTTTTTCCCCTGAAAATGGGAGATTTTACCATTCTTTTACTTTCTGTTGCTTCCATTCTTTACCCTGTGTCTAATCAACTATCCTAAACAGTTTCTTAACTGAAAGCATTCATAGTATATCTCCAAATTAGAAAAAAAAATGCTGGAACAGATAGACCTTTGTTCTAATCCCACATGGCTCTTTCTGTGTTCTTGAGTATCCTGTCTCTCACACACATACACACACACACACACACAAACTATGAATCTCAAGATTCCATAGGGTAGTCTAGATACATTCTCTCTTTGGTTTGCTCTTTAGATAATACAAATCGCTTCCCACACCCACAAAGAATTATAGTGTTTGTAGTCTGATGAGGGTTTTGAGAGCTAAGTAACAAATTTCTGGCCTTCCTACACTCCATACATCAGAGTATGACAGTTCACAGGATCCAGACAGGAGCAGAAGGAATGCTTGTTCTGCACTGAGAAGCTGAATGAATATTCAGTAATTAAAGTAAGTGGTGACAGAGTTCAAGCCTACCAGAAAATTATATTCTCTTACCAATAATCCTTTGCCAAGATTTCTAATCCAACGAACTCTTCTAAGCTTAGGGATGGAAATGAATTTAATTAGGTTCAGACTTCTTAACAAAAATGCCAATTTTGCACCTTCCAAGATGTTTTGCAAGATGTCATATGTATCTTACATCCTAAATTTACGCATTTGTTATACTTCTCATGTATTTTGGGAAAAAAATAAGATACCCACAAACTCATGAGTATATTTTTTAAAATGCACACATCTAATGCATACAACCGAAAAATACACAGACTTTAGTAGATGGGGAAATCCACATGAAAGTACAAACATTAAAATGCAGATAGTTTTTTAAAAAAATAGTGGGGGACCCAATTAATTATTATCTGATATGTGAGAAAGGGAGTCTTGTAACCTCAAATGACCAAAGAAAGGACAGAAATGTGGGTGTTGAGAAAAACAGAACAAAATTAAATCGAAGAGATTAGATTTGCCATCTAAATAGATATTATCTTCATACAAGAACGTCCCCAATTGTTCTATTGATAGATTGAGTCACCTGTATAGGAGCCCTAGTGGCACAGTGGTTAAATGCTGGTACAGCAGCCACAAGGTTTTGAGTTCAATCCTGCTGAGCTCCAGGTTGACTCATCCATCCACAGGACAGTAAAACGAGTACCCAGCTTGTTGGGGGCAATTAGCTAACACATTGTAAACCACTAAGAGAGCACTTAGCTGACAAGCGGTATAGAAATACACATGCTATTGCTATTGCTACCTGTCCCAAACAGATAGATAGCCTTTTGTGTGTAAAGAATGCATGCCATTGTTTCAATGAATATGGCAGTTGCCATGTGTCTAATTAAAGGCAAGATATCAAACAAACAAAAATTGTGTACACATTCTGAATGGACATGAATCCCTAGTTCAGGGGAAGGCACATGAATCCCTGATATGGTATAACTTTTCCTACCTACTTAAACATCCATGTGATAGACAGGGTGTCAAAACTTGACTGTGTATCTCCCATTGCAGATCCTAGTTCACAGCCTTGAAACAGCCACTCGCACCATTTACCTTTCCTCACATAGGCCATTTCTGCTCTACACTGCTATTATTCCACTTTCAACATCCTGTGGAATTCTGGGGTTTGTAGTTTTCTGAGGCCAAAATGCTCTGTGGATGAGAATTCTAAAGGCCGCTTCCCAAATTACAAATCCCAGGATTCCACAGGATGTTGAAAGTGGAATAATAGCACTATAACAGTGTAATGCGGAAATGGCCTTAGTCACTGAGAGGGATGCGGGGGTGGAGAAAAGGAAAAGAGAGTGAACCAGATTTGAGAGCATAGCTTTTGGCAAAAAGTACGCAGAGGCCTGTGTGAGAGAGAATGACCTGTCCCTTTATGCAGATGTAAAGATATAAGAAACTGTTTGAATGCATTCTGAAGATCTGTTTGAGCTTGGAAATTCATACAAAACCAATACTTTATTCTGTTTGCTGTTTTAATAAAGATTGTAGTATTTTTTTATAAATCTTGACAATTGAATAATTATTAGTAGTTATAACCAACCAGAACCACAGTACCATAAATTGCAAAGGAGTTCTAAATGACAATTGAAAGGCTATATATACCCTTTTAACACAAAGGTGGTGTTTTAGTGAAGGCCGGAGGTGTATAAAGTGGCAAGGTGCTTTAACAGACTTGGAGAGGAGAAACTGCCATCCCAGTCTATTTGTTATAGTACCGTAAGGGCATGTTGCCACTCTCTGCAATTGGTGTCACACGGGTGGGACAGGAGGAATTCCTTATATTATGACAGAAATGGAAATGAGGGAAAATCCTTATTATCCAGAAAACTGGATTCTTTTCCCAGCGTGTACTAGCCAATGAGGTCCACATTCGAGGGTGGATGAGGGAGATCCAGACTATTGTTTTTGCACAAGGAAAGAGGTGCCTGGGGAATAAAGTTCTTCAAAGCAGGTGCACAAAGGAAAAGAGTTAACAGATACTTATACAGTTAATTAAATAAAAACATTCTAAAATTACATTACAGCTACATCATTCAAAGGGGAATTAGTTGTCTGGGAGCATGCATAATTTGCTAGTCATGTCCCTCATCCCATAATAAGTCTGGAACAATTAGCCCCATCTTGTTACTTTACCTTCAGACTGAGGATGTTTATGTTCTTCCATACCTGGTAAGTGTCCTTCAGTTGTTATCTGCCTGATCACACGGTCTGACTAACGAGAGGGAGGAGGCAGCTAGCGGGGAGGAGCTTTATTAGGAGCTACCAACGGGCCTCTAGCTCATTTCCCAGAGGAAAGAGCAGAGGAGAGCTGGGCCTGTGAAGACGTCCTAGACCAGGTGTGTTCCACAGGCTTGTTTTTTTGCTGAGCTTGTTTTTGCTGTGCTTGGGGGCCTTGCTTGTTTTTGCTGTTAATTGCTTGCTATTGTTTGCTGGCTACTGTCCTGGCCGTGGGCTCTGCCTGATCACACGGTCTGACTAACGAGAGGGAGGAGGCAGCTAGCGGGGAGGAGCTTTATTAGGAGCTACCAACGGGCCTCTAGCTCATTTCCCAGAGGAAAGAGCAGAGGAGAGCTGGGCCTGTGAAGACGTCCTAGACCAGGTGTGTTCCACAGGCTTGTTTTTTTGCTGAGCTTGTTTTTGCTGTGCTTGGGGGCCTTGCTTGTTTTTGCTGTTAATTGCTTGCTATTGTTTGCTGGCTACTGCCTGGCCGTGGGCTCTGCCTGATCACACGGTCTGACTAACGAGAGGGAGGAGGCAGCTAGCGGGGAGGAGCTTTATTAGGAGCTACCAACGGCAAGCGCCTTCGGCGCGCGCACTTGCACTCCTTTACTTTCTCGAGCTTCTCCTGTACTACTCTCTGTAGTTTCAAGGATGGAAGGTGAGGGAGCTGCTGCAGTCACCTGTAACGCTTGTGGCATGTTCCTTTTCTTGCCACAAGAGGTTCTCGGGTACACCTGCACCAAGTGCAAGCTGGTCACCTTCTTGGAGGAGAAGGTTCGCCAGCTGGAGGCACGAATTTCTGATCTCCATCTTATTAGGAAAGGGGAGGAGTTTTTGGATAGGGCAGAGAAGACCTACCAGAAGACCGAATGCACGGAGGAGCTGCCAGATCAGGAAGTCACCACACTTTGCCGGGAAACGGAGGTTTGGGCGAATGTCACACGGAGGAGTAAAAGGACCAGGAAGGTAACAGAGACTCTTAGCATACACAATCGCTTCGAACTACTTGGCCTTATGAACAATGAGGAGCACCACGCGGAGGGAACAGAATGTCAACAAGAAGGAATCAAACTTCACCAACAGGGACTAGATCAACACTCCCAGCCTAAACAGAATGCCCAGGCAGTCCGAGTAGAACAGGTTCGCCGAGGAGCCCAGGACAAGTCTCAGAGGAGGCGAGTTCTGGTTGTTGGGGACTCTTTGCTAAGAGGAACTGAAACAGCAATCTGCAAAACGGACAAGCTCAATCGAGAAGTCTGTTGTCTTCCTGGGGCCAGGATCAACCACATAACGGAGAGGCTAACCAGGCTAGTCAAACCCACTGACTATAAGCCCCTCATTTTGGTTCATGTGGGAACCAATGACACTGCGAGGAGCAGCTTAAACCACATTGCAAAGGACTACGAGCGTGTGGGGACCAAGCTTAAGGACCTTGGTGTGCAGGTGGTCATTTCGTCTCTCCTCCCTGTTCAAGGATACGGCGCATGTAGGGAAAGGGCAATAGTAGAGGTCAACAACTGGCTCCGCACATGGTGCCGCCAACAACGGTTTGGGTTTTTGGAACATGGCCTGAATTTCCATGAACATGGGCTTCTGGCGAGGGATGGGCTGCACCTCACAAAACTGGGCAGGAACGTTTTTGCAAACAGTCTTGCAAGGAAGATTAAGAGGTCTTTAAACTAAGATCCACTGGGGAGGGAGACAATATTATTCAGGGCAAGGACTCAGAGAACACAGGGGGAAAAGGCCCAAATGATACTGGACAAGTAGTACAAGCGGCCAATGGCGGGAGGAGTAGAAACAATAGTACAGGACTTGCAGGAAGGGCCTGGGGACTTAAGTGTCTCTACACTAATGCAAGGAGTATGGGAAACAAGCAGGATGAGCTTGTACTCCTAGTACAAGAAAATAAATACGATTTGATAGGCATCACTGAGACCTGGTGGGATGAGTCTCATGATTGGAATATAGGAATAGAGGGGTATAGCCTATTTTGTAAAAATAGACCAAACAAGAAAGGAGGAGGAGTAGCCTTGTATGTCAAGGATGTTTTCACCTGTGAAGAGATCCTGGGCTTAAACCCAGAAAGCCAGGTAGAGAGCATTTGGGTAAGAATTAAGGCAGCGAGAAACAATAGGGATATTCTGGTGGGGGTTTACTACAGACCTCCAACCCAGGCTGAGGACTTGGATGACGCCTTCCTCAACCAAATGACTGAACATTCAAAGAGGAGAGATACAGTAATAATAGGAGATTTCAATTACCCGGATATATGCTGGCAGTCAAACTCTGCCAAGACAGCAAGGTCCAGCAAGTTTCTTGCTTGTCTTGCAGACAACTTCATGGTCCAGAAGGTGGAAGAGGCCACAAGGGGATCAAATATTCTAGATCTGGTCTTGACCAACAGGGATGACCTTGTGAATGAGGTAGAAGTGGTTGGATCTTTAGGGGGGAGTGACCATGCCCTGTTGGAATTTAGCATTCAGTGGGAAGGAGAAGATAAGGGTAGCCAGACACTCGTCTTAGATTTTAAAAAAGCGGACTTCTGTAAACTTAGGGAGCTGCTGGCTGGAATTCCGTGGTCAGGAATAGTGAAAGGGAAAGGAGTTCAGGAGGCATGGGAGTTCCTTAAAAAGGAGATACTGACGGCACAGTCTAAAACTGTGCCAATAAGGAGGAAAAATGGAAGGCATCTGAAGAAACCAGAATGGTTGACTAAAGAACTCTCAGCTGAGCTAAGAGTTAAGAGAACACGTATAGGAAATGGCAGAAGGGGGAAACCACCAAAGAAGAATTTAAGCAAGTAGCCAGGAGATGTAGGGAGGAGGTCAGAAAGGCTAAAGCACAGAACGAACTTAGGCTGGCCAGAGACATTAAAAACAATAAAAAGGGTTTTTTTAAATATGTCCGCAGCAAAAGGAAAAAGAAGGAGACAGTAGGGTCGCTACGCAGAGAAGATGGCGAATTACTCACAGGGGGGAGAGAAAAGGCAGAGCTACTTAACACCTTCTTTGCCTCCGTATTTTCCCAGAAGGATACAAGCACTCAACCTGGCGGTAGGGGAGCAGGGGAGGAAGCAGAGGAAATGAGGCACTTAATAAGTAGAGAGGTGGTACAGGAATACCTGGCCGCATTGGATGAATTCAAGTCTCCAGGGCCAGATGAATTGCATCCTAGGATATTAAAAGAGCTGGCAGAGGTCATTTCGGAACCGCTTGCTATAATTTTTGAGAAATCTTGGAGGACAGGAGAAGTTCCAGCAGATTGGAAGAGAGCAAATGTTATCCCCATCTTCAAGAAGGGAAAAAAAGAGGACCCAAATAATTATCGCCCAGTCAGCCTGACATCGGTACCTGGAAAGATCCTGGAGCAGATCATTAAGCGTTCAGTTTCTAATCATTTAGAAAACAACGCAATAATCATGAGAAGTCAACATGGATTTCTCAAAAATAAGTCATGCCAGACTAATCTGATCTCTTTTTATGATAGAGTTACTAGCTTGATAGATGAAGAGAATGCTGTGGATGTAGCATATCTCGATTTCAGTAAGGCCTTTGACAAAGTTCCCCATGACATTCTTGCATCGAAGCTAGTAAAATGTGGGCTAGACAGGGCTACTGTTAATTGGATATGTAATTGGTTGACCGACCGAACCCAACGGGTGATCACGGATGGCTGCTTTTCATCCTGGAGAGAAGTGACTAGTGGGGTGCCACAAGGTTCTGTCCTGGGCCCAGTGCTGTTCAATATTTTTATCAATGACTTAGATGAAGGAATAGAGGGCATGCTCATCAAATTTGCAGATGACACCAAATTGGGAGGGGTTGCTAATATGCCAGAGGACAGGATCAAAATTCAAAATGACCTGGATAGATTGGAGAGCTGGGCCAGGGCGAACAAAATGAAATTCAACAGAGAGAAATGTAAGGTCCTACACTTAGGCAGAAATAATGGAATACAGAAATATAGGATGGGGGACACGTGGCTGGATAGCAGTACGTGTGAAAGGGATCTAGGAGTCTTCATAGACCACAAGCTGAACATGAGTCAGCAGTGTGATGCGGCAGCCAAGAAAGCCAATGCAATTCTCGGCTGCATCAACAGGAGTATGGTGTCTAGATCGAGGGAGGTACTGGTACCACTCTACTCTGCTTTGGTTAGACCCCATCTTGAATACTGTGTCCAGTTCTGGGCACCCCAATTCAAGAAGGATATTGACAAGCTGGAGCAAGTCCAGAGGAGGGTGACCAAAATGGTGAGAGGCCTGGAAAACATGCCCTATGAGGATAGACTGAGAGAGCTGGGTATGTTTAGTCTGCAGAAAAGGAGGTTAAGAGGGGACATGATAGCCATGTTTAAATATTTGAAGGGATGCCATGTAGAGGAAGGAGGGGGCTTGTTTTCTGCTGCTCCAGAAACCAGGACAAGGAGCAATGGATTCAAGCTGCAGGAAAGGAGATTCCACCTGAACCTCAGGAAGAACTTCCTGACAGTCAGGGCTGTCCGGCAGTGGAATCTGCTGCCTCGGAGAGTAGTGGAGTCTCCTACCTTGGAGGTTTTTAAGCAGAGACTTGATGGCCATCTGTCGGGAGTGGTTTGAGGGTGTTCCTGCATGACAGGGAGTTGGACTGGATGGCCCGTGTGGTCTCTTCCAACTCTACATTTCTATGATTCTATGATTCTATGTGCTGCATTACATTCTGCCAGCTAGCCTGGTACCATCAGTGTTTGCTTTTGCATGTGAGAATGTTACAAATCAAGGTCATAAAAGCTGTCCAGCCTGGGCCTCTTGACACCTTGTAAAATAAGTCTCTTATTTTTCAAAATTGTAACTTTTGTTGCACAAATGAGAGTTCCATCATCCTTAGCTATCACCCTTACTGTTGGTATTTGCAGTGAACACCCTGGAAGTCTTCACATTGGTGAGGTTAAGGAGTAGAAGATTTTATGAGAGGAACATCCACTGTTGGCGGCAAGCAAGAGATTTCTAGAGGGGAAAAAACCCTCACATTTAGTGAGAGAAGAGTTGGAAAACCTCACAAGTAATGATAGCAACAATGGGATGGTTTTCCCTGGAGCACAATGAAGCCAAAGTCACACACCAGTGGAAGATTTGAAAAGAAATCTGAAATAAATACTCTTTTATTCATCCTGGACCGAATCCAAGAGACATCTGGTGATATTTGCAGAAATTAGATGTGCAAAACAAAGAAAGGCATATACATTTATATTTTCCATAAGAAAATGAATTAGCAAACTAAGTTACATCACTTCTATGTAAACTCTGGCAGGCTTCAGGTACCAGGGCATGCACCTTGGGCCTGTCACATACTAGCCCCCCTAATACATCAGTCACTTTGCACCTATCTGTTATTTATCCAAAGTGAGGCCTGCTTACATTCCTTACTCTGGGAGCCTGGAACTACTGTATCTTGTTTTCAGTAATATACATTTCATTCCCCATGCCTCTATGTCTCCAAGGTCAAGTTGTTGCTTCTCAAGGTTGGCATATTAATTCCTAGGTGCCAGCCTGCACTGCTTGATAATAACAAAGCAGGCTAGAAACTCAAAGAGCATTAGAGGAGGCATGCAGAGGGCTAGTTGATTGAATTCTTTATACTATTCTATGCTGCTCTAAGTCCCATCATTCTCAGACTTCCAGACTTTTCCATTACATAACATTTTCTTCATCCTGAAGTATTTCCTGGGAGCTCCCAGCATTACCAAGGACTCATTCCCACTCTCCAGGGCAGTTTAAATTAACCCACTACTCTCTGATATGAAATGTATCCAAACTTGCTTTGCCTACTTTCTCTGAACTAGCCAAGATGACCTCTGCTTGTAAGCACAGCTATTGTTTCCGTGACACACATTCAGATTGCATGGAGCATAATTTGTATAACATTTGACACTGTCAGGAGTTGAAGGTTGCAAGTTTCAGATTGCCTGTACCTTTCCTCTTACAGTCCAAGCATTGTTTTTAGTTGATTAAGGGCAATAATGAAGCCCAAGAGGACATGGCAATGTCCTCTGGATGAACAAAGAATGTGCCCCAAATCATACTCCTCCATCTTTTTTTACAGCACACAAAATTTTCACAGCAGGTAAGTCAAGACAACAGTGATTAACTCAACAAAAAAAACTTGAAAACCAGGGATGTATATCTTTGTTCATCTGATTCTTGCACATGAAAACAAAAAGTTCAAAACTTTTCTCCCCACTGGATGAGATAATTAGAATTATTTTTATATTATATCAGAACTATTTTGTCATGATTGTGGGTACAGATTTTTATGGAAAAATCATTGTCTTTTGTGAAAAATGCAATGGCCCATATTCTTCATCACCTACTTAGACCTTTTCCACAACACGCCCCCATCCCACTATGAGGATGGGAGGATGATGGGACTGTGACTATGCTTCTGCATGACATCATTGCAGTCCAGTCCTTCTCCTGTCCCCAGGCAGCACAATCACGGATTAAATCATTGACAAGTTTTCCCCATCAATGACATATGATCACGCCACCATCTCAGACCTACCTGTCCTGTGGAAGCCACAGAAGCACAATGACTGCACTTTCTGCTCCAGTGCAGCCTGGGAAATTACCTGTCTGCACTGCTGAAGGAAGAGGCATGGTCATCACACTCCCTTCCACAGGAAGCCAACCAGTGCAGAGGGTTGTGCTCCCTTCCTGGCAGAACCACTGCCAGGATCCCCACTGGACAATTTCGGGAAAAGGTAGGGTGCGGAAAGGGCCTCAGTTACATGTATGCAACTAAGTAATGACTCCTACTTTACCAGGTAGCAGCTGCTTTGGACAAAGGAGGTCTGTTCAGACATCAGTCAGGGTGCAAGGAGGAAAAAGTTTCCATCCCTCTTTCCAGCAGCAAGGGAGGCTGTAACAAAGAATTTCTATGGGGTCCTGTGTCTGATTGTAGCAGCCTTGCACACAGGTTGGAGAGGGGGCAACATCATCTTCTTTGCCCCCTGATCAGCTGCTGAACAGACCTCATTCATCCGATGATTAATATCTTTTTTCTTCAAGACCAATTGACATCGTATGGATTTTCATACAGGTATAGTATGTATTTTAAGTATGCATTTTCCTCCCTTTGGCTTGATGCTCTCAGGGAGTCAACAGTCTGGGGTGAAGTTCCTGTGCTCTCATCTGCTAGGTTGCAACTATTGGGGAGCTACTTCAAGAACCTGGCAAGTGGCTACACTTTCCAAAAGGCAAAAGGATAAAAATAAAAGCAAAAGCCAGAAATGCTGCCTCTGCTTCTAGACAGAGCCTTTTCATTTTGTGTTGTCTTAAAGAACATTGGCAGTCGAATTTGGCTCCATGTCTATGCTTACATTTTGCAACCAGAGGATTGCCTGACACTTTGTTATTCTTTCCTCTCATATCACCTGTCTGCTCTGGAGGCTCATACTGAAATCCATCCCAGAACATGACGATGCTGCTGAATAAAATTTCCTGTGGTTTCCTAGGGAACCAACACCTAGACATATACGTGCAGTTTGCTTGGAGAAAAGGACAGGACAAAACAGAAGGCAGAAAGGAGGAGGAAATAACATGGGTTGGAAAGCAGAAAACAACATTTGGACAACGCTTAATAACTTCTTATAGAAATGAGCATTTTTTTCCTTTCTGAAAACAAGATGGGTAAAAATTCTTACAATTAGGACAGTGTGGGAGAATGTGTAGCTTTGTTGAGGGCAGGGAGGCTGGGGAATACACAGCTGGGGATGGGGTGCAAATCCATTGTGAATTTTCCAGTGTTCCTCCTTGAGATACTCCAACTTGGAATGAAGCTCTGCCAGAGTTCTGTTGTCCCCATGACAATGAATCCACTGGCCACCCCTGGTGGAGAGAGAGCTTTTGTCAAGGAATCTGAGACCTGGATGGGAAAGCAACGTTGTCTGGTCTTCACAGGGTGAGATGATGCAGCTCAGATAGCATGACAGGGAAACCTGTGATCCTGCAGACATTGCTGGACTGGAGCTACCATCATCTCTGACAGTGCAACCGGGTCGCACTGTCTGGAACACTCCTCCAGATATGTGTGGTTCAGCCTTTGGTGGAAGAGTGCAGATTTCTCTAGTCTTGCTGCTGGGCAATGGAATAGCACCCTCCAGCACACCTGAGAGGACATGTCTCTGTTGAGCAACACAGAGGGAGAGCCAAGAGGGCTCCCTCTTGGTCATAATTTGCCTATGGCCAAGAGAGAAGGGCAGGCTTTTCTTTCATTGGGCAAAATCCAGAGTTGCACAGGTAGGAAGCAGGTTATACAAAGATCTTTCTCTTCATCTTTTCTGCAGACCCCTGATTATTGCCCCAAAAGCCTCTGAGGGCGTGTATGGGGAACTTGCAGAAATTTATGAAATGCATCTTACAAGATTGCAATGGGCAGAGAGAAATTGTCCAAAACTGGCCAAAGGGAACTCGATTTTCAGGATTTTTTTTAAAAAAGTTCCATATTTAAGCCATTAACAAATCATTAGCCATTAATAAATGGATAATCCTTCATATTGGAAGGCTTTTAAGGGGGCCCTTGGCTATATCTGCTCATACAAGGATTAGCTGGGAAAGAATGTGGCAAGTAGGAGATGGCATGCTTGGCAGTGGTTTTCAATACATCCCTCTGGCCCTTGCATCAAATTGTTCCTGAGACATGTGTCTCAGTCAACATAAGGAGAAGCTGATTCGTTTTGTGACAATTCCAAAACATATCAGGATGGATAGCACTGGTTTCCCAAGGTAGCAAATGAATTCCACAGTGGTTATTACCAGGCAATGGTGCCATTTCATTCTAATCTGTCCAAGTATGGAAGGATAATACTGAAAAGAAGTGTTATCCACTTAGATTTCTCCAATACAGAGTACTTAGAGACAAACTCTGGATCATGGCAATGCTTGTAACCCACTGATTTTTAGGGATGAGTTAGGGATTGCATCTTGTTTGCCTTCTGCCTTCTTCTGAGCACATCTGAGCACTCCGCCTTGCTTTACTGATGAAAAGAATGGTTTTCTGTGCATAAACAAACTACCGGTAATTAATTGATCTTTGTAGGCATTTAGCTGCGTTTTAGATACAGTAAAACTATTTAGTATTAAACTGTTTGAAAATGGATTGGCGGTATAAGCATGATAAGACTAATTAAAAATTGGCTAAAAGAAGTCAGAAAGTCTCATTTTATGCAATACTATTCAGAAGTCCACTGATTGAGACCTACTCACAATTTATATAGGATTACAGCCCCCCCCCCAAAAAAATGGGATAGGTGTTATTTATTAACAGAATTTTTATCCTATCTATTAGTAATAAGTTCTCTAGAAAGTATAGAGAAAAAAACATGATTTTTTTTTTTAAATACAAAGCAAACATCAAATTTAAAACAAGTTGAACAGCATGAAAATAAAAAGTAGTGCTGACATGTGCATCTAAACCTGAAAAGCCAGGAAAAATCCTGTATATATTCATATGATGATGTTCTGGGGATGTGGCTATTTGGACAGCCTGAAAGCAGATAGCTAGGCCACCAGAATTGCAGATCAGGAGTGAAATTCAGCCCAATAATGTGTGGGAGAGGCTTATCGCTGAGAGAAATAATTATATAAAACCATGTACCTGTCGAGTTTTTGATTCCTTCTATTTTCCTTTTCCAAGAGTTTTCATAACAATCAAATTAAAAATGTCCTCCTCTTCCACATTTAAAACAAGTTTTCTTTTCTACCTTTTCTGTTAATGACAGAACCCTTCTGGCAAAACTCTCATTTGTCTCAGGCTACCAGGGCTTATTTTTTTCCCCCTTGTTAGCTACTTTGTCATGAGAAGGTTGCCAGATTTTATTCTTCTTTTCATAAACATGAGGTTTGGTTGTTGTTGTTTTTTGAGGGGGAGGAACTGATACTGTAACCACATAATCCATTATCTCCACAGTTTCATGAATCGTCATAGGCTTCTTGTCTTGTACCAGCTATCAATATTCACGAGGTAAAATATTATAGAATTGTTCCAGGCCAATTAGATTTTCTGAATCTTCTTTTGTCTTTACTTTAGATCCAGTAATCCAACCACTCAGCAAATGAACCAATTTACATGTCAGCTGAGTATAAATTTCCTCAGCTTGCTTTCTCAAATTGTGATAATCAGTTCCTATCATGCTCAGCATGATATCCCAAATCTCTGTTTGACTCTCTCTTTAAATAAATCATAATTTTGAGCTCCTTCTCGGGTCATCTCCCCAAATATTTTTGCCAATCCTCTATATATCTGACACCTGAAATAGCCCATCCTCTCCTCAGGACTAACACCTAGGTCCACATAAGCCCTCCCAAAACAAGAAAAAAAATCCATATTTAAGGGCAGTTAGCTCATAAAAAGCAGGCCCTCCTAATCCCTTCAAAAGAACTTTCTCTTGAGGTAAAATATGCGTGGTATTAAATAGGATTGGAACACACAAATTTGGAACCTGTATCTTTCGGTCCCCAAATCACTGGATCCTGAATCTTCAATCTTTCTCCATATTCCTTAATCCAATCTGTTGTTACTCCACTGGAAAAACCCTATCCCAGGGTCTATAATTTTGATATTAATAAGATTCCGTGTGCCTGAGAAATTGTCCAGATGAGCATGTAGGCAGTCACGGTCAAACGACTGAAAACCAGGTCAGGGGAGTAAAATCCCCGTCACATAGCCCCAGGAGACCTCAAGATGTGTAAACCCACAATAAACAAAGGGTCCTTGGCCCCTGAGAAGCTGACTTGAGGGGATTATTGTGTCTGCCCCAAGTTGAGCAAATATCCTATCAAGCGAGGACCATATACACGAAGTCACACCATAACCAAACGCAGCCAAAGATCCTGAAACTTTAGCAACACCTTGTAATCCCATCACACAAAGGAAATCACCATGGTGGAGCTTCATTCTCGTTGCAACACCAATTGTTCTCCCCGGGAAAGGATTAGTCCTCCAGGTACTTTTTCCCCTACAAATAGTCCCAGTTTTTGAGCATTTCTTCACATTGCTCCTGGTCATCCCAGCAGACCATTGCTCCATCCATTGAGTAAGCCCCTCAGCCCTCTCCAGGCTATTTCCCAGCTGTTCTCCCAGACCAAGGACTTCAGGAAAAGGTGCACTATTACCACAGCTACAACCACTTCAATATTCCCCTATCCAGTTTCCTCTCTTTTCCTTCTTAATAGGTCTTGGTGTGTGTGAGAGTGATTGTATTAGTGTGTGAGACTTTCATTCAATAAATTTATTTATTGGATATCTTTGTTTGGTTTTTGGCTTGGCCTGACCCCGTAAAAACAGGGTAAAAAAAATCCCGCTAGGGTACCCTGCCTCTCGCATTGCTATTGCTCGTGCTCTGGCTAGTTTCCATTCCCCATCATGTGGAGCACATTGAGGTGTCCCCCAAGGGACCCCAGAAATCAGGGTGACACTGTATTCAGAGGGACAAACAAGTAGTGGCTGGTTTTCTGAGCAAACAAAGTTATCTCGGCTTGGCCAGAAAGCTGTGTTTCCATAGCAACCTGTCTGCAGACCAGTGAGATCCAAAAGATCCAGTGTTAATAATTCAGTGGATATCTTGGAAAATCCAGTGGGAATTTAGAGATCTAGTCTGGATTTCTCTGATTCAGTGAAAGAATTCAGAGATTTATTTAAGCTTGTGTGTATGGGACAGCTATAGTAATTCCCTATGGTAAATGTTTGAAAGTAGAGTAAGGGGTTACTTGGAAACTGGTTTTGAAAGCAGTGCTGGTGTGTAAGAAAGCTAGAGTGATCCCTGAGGTAGGTAAAGGAAGGGATAGCTTGAAAGCTGACAGAACTGAAGTTTAAAGCTGAAGTGACTTTACAACAATCCTGGAGGTAATAATTGATCGTATATAGAAAGGGACTGAAATAAAGATCTTTAATACTGGCAACAGGATAACCAGTAACTGCAAATAGATACTGTTTAACACTTTCTCCTCTGGTTAAAACTGTCAGTGAAATAAAAAATAAATTGGTGGTTCCTGAGGTAAAGGTTCTGGTACAGTAATTAATCCCATTTTGTAAAAGAAACTATGCTCAGAGAAGGGGTGCCTAGGGCCCTTATCACACTATGCCCTGACCCCATGTTGTCCCGATCCCATCTCTGCAATGCCATTGCCAGAACTTGCATCCTGTAACATGGAGACTACCACAATTGCAAATGCAAATGTTTTAGTCAACATATTTTTTAGAGTGAGGTTTCCCAGCAAAATTGTGTCAGATTTAGGAATCTCCTTCACTTCCACATTGATGCAACAATTATGGGCCATATGCAGAATTAAACATCTTACATCAATACCTTATCATCCAGGGACTAATCGTTTGGTGGAAAGATTTAATGGCACATTAAGCTAGATAATAAAAGCATATGTGGCAAATAATCCCATTTATTGGGATGTCAAATTACAACATCTACTTTATGCTTATTGGGATGTTCCCCAGGAAAACTTTAGATTCAGTCCTTTTGAATTGCTTTATGGAAGAAGAATAGGAGGTACCTTCAGCCCTATTGAGACAAAGCTGGGAATGAGAGTCTGGACAAGAACCTGAAGCTATAATCACTTATACTAAGAATCTGCTAACGTCGTTGAGGTCTATATTACACCTAGCTGGTGAAAATCTGCAAAAACCTACAGATACTTGGTTTTATGTAACTTTTTCTCTCAGCCACAAGCCCCTCCCACACACTGCTGGGCTGGGCTTCTCTTCTTGGGTGTCATTCTGGTTGCCTAGCAACCTGATTTCAGGCTGTACTGGCAATCCAAATAGCCAGACCCTCCAAAACTTTGTCACAATTCATGTATGTTGATTTCATGCGTAAGTAGAGGACAGATTTGGGGGCTAAAATTATGGATATTGCTATGGTAAGTTGAGGGCCATTTCATGGAGAGGGGAAAGTGTCAGAACCACCTTAGGATACCAGCTGCCACTGGCCATCACCACCACCATGTTCCCACCTAGGCATTCAAAAAGCCCTTTCATGTGCGTGCATGCATGTGCGTGTGTGCATGTGCATGTGCATACAAATGTATATGGGTGAGTGAGTGAGTGTTAAGGTACATTCCCATTCCCTTCTCTGAGTAAAATGGAGAAGGCCAAGGGTTTAGTCCATCCTGAGAGAAAGTGAAAGAAACACCAACACCCCTCTGCTAACTTAGCACAAGCGAAGTGTCAAAGAGCTGCCACTGTCACCACTACCATTTTCCCACCTTGGCATTTAAAAAGGCCAGAAGCAGTGCTATGGTACAGAGAGTAGAGGAGATTGGTGCTGCTTTTAGGTTTTCCCTGGATGAACTAAGCTCTTGCCTTTCACTACTGTACTCAGAGAAGGGGATGGCTTCTATTTTTTGATAAGAGTTAAGGTACAATACTTACATTGGCCCATGGATAAGTTGAACCAGTATTGGTTTGGCTTTTTGTTTGTTTGTTTGTTTTCCAAAAAGGTCTAGATGTATACCCAAGTATATAGAGTGACAAGTTTCTTCCCTGATGCTGAAAGGATTAAAATGGACGTACCATGCAAGCGTCTCTAAGGAAGGCATTCCATAACTTGGGCACCACATTGAAAAGTTCCTTGTGCAGTGCAATCCCATGCCTGTATTGTCAAATGTAAGTTCTACTGAGTCAAATGAGATTACTTGCCAGTTAAGTGTGTATGGACGTGCAAGTTAAAAGAGAAGTTCCCAGAAACTGAGTTTTTCCCAGATCGTTCTCGGACTGTGCACTGTTGAGTATACTTGTTAGTGACCCAGGGAAATAATACAACACTGAAAGCTGTCTTCACTCAGGACTTGAGAATATGAATTTTGATGAGCCACTAATTTGATTCAGAACAAGGCAGCTTCCATGTGAGCAATTTTGAAATGTAAAATCATCATTCTCCTCATCATCAGGAGGACATATCCCTATTTCTGCTCAAACGGTCCTTCAAATGCACAGCCAAAATTTAATTTGTCTCCATTTTAGAACACTGTGAAGGTATGCGTGCCAGGTTTGATGGTGAATTACATCCATGTTCCACCCTTTTCCAAGGGAAGCAAGACTATTCCCTTCTCTGTAGCACTTCTGCCAGCAGCTGCTGGTGGTTGCCATGTCAGTGGACTGTGGAAGCTTCTTTAAAATTTGGTACTAAAACCAGGAGCAGATTCACTGTGCCCACTGACACGAAACTGCCAAACTCCACTTCTTAACATCTGAAGCCAAATAATTTTTTATTCATGCAAGCTTTGGGCAGCTGGCAAAAGGGGACTTTTAATAATGTGTACTTGTAGACTGCACGTTTTAAGTTTCTCCTCCTCCTTCTCCCCATGGTCTTTTAAACTGCTTTAAAACTGTTTTTATTTCAGCTGTTGTTTTAATATGAATTTCTGTTTCATTCTGTCTTCATATTGTGTTATAGTTGCATCTGGGTTTATTTTTTAAAAATGTATTTATATAACCTTGCAAAATGGGGCAGGGGGACAGAGTATTAAACGGACAATCAAGGTTTCGTTACTGCAGCCTCTCCCAACCTGTCACTGGGAGATTTCTTTAACAACTTTCTGCATGTTCAACTATCCATGTCAATAGATATGATGTCTGGGGTCAATAGGAGTGGTAGTCCAATGTATCTTCAGGACTGCAGATGGGAGATATTACTGCGTTCTACCATTCTGCAAATTAAAATTCTGCCATTGCAAATGTCAAGGGGGAATTTCCTTCAAATGAAGGTCCTTCCTCTTTTCTTTTTCTCCTTTCTTGTTTGTTAGAAATGTTTAAAATAAAATTTTCATGAGTAAAATCTAGTCCTACTGGCAAAAATAAAAAATAAAATTCACCAGTTCACCCACTTCTGCCTGGTGGATCCAGGAATTCTGCTTTCAAGCAAAGTGAAGCCAAGAAATCTCATTTAAAGAAAAGAACAGTCTCCCATTTTCCTATTATAGGTGACACCATGTTGCATCATATCATAGCAGCCTACTCAATATACTTACAGGAGTGGGCAACTTTCAAAGATCTGGGGACCATGTTTCCTCCTCCAGAACCTTCCAGGAGCTACATGGTGCATCAACAGGAGTATGGTGTCTAGATCGAGGGAGGTACTGGTACCACTCTACTCTGCTTTGGTTAGACCCCATCTTGAATACTGTGTCCAGTTCTGGGCACCCCAATTCAAGAAGGATATTGACAAGCTGGAGCAAGTCCAGAGGAGGGTGACCAAAATGGTGAGAGGCCTGGAAAACATGCCCTATGAGGATAGACTGAGAGAGCTGGGTATGTTTAGTCTGCAGAAAAGGAGGTTAAGAGGGGACATGATAGCCATGTTTAAATATTTGAAGGGATGCCACGTAGAGGAAGGAGGGGGCTTGTTTTCTGCTGCTCCAGAAACCAGGACAAGGAGCAATGGATTCAAGCTGCAGGAAAGGAGATTCCACCTGAACCTCAGGAAGAACTTCCTGACAGTCAGGGCTGTCCGGCAGTGGAATCTGCTGCCTCGGAGAGTAGTGAAGTCTCCTACCTTGGAGGTTTGAGGGTGTTCCTGCATGACAGGGAGTTGGACTGGATGGCCCGTGTGGTCTCTTCCAACTCTACATTTCTATGATTCTATGATTCTATGATTCTATGGTCTGCTAAAGATATGAGGAAACAACAATACAACTACAATAGCAACAGCAAAACAGGAATTTATGCCTGTCTAGGAAGTTGTTGAACTATAATGCCCAGAAGATAGTTTAACCATTGGTAATGGATGGTAGTTGCAGTCCAGAAATATCTCAAGAGTCAAATGTGGTTCCTACCTCAGCTTTTAAGAGATAATGAAATGCTAGCAATAGGATGCCAAGAAACATTAGTGGTACAAGTGCTAAAACATCAGCAGCTGAATTATTTAATATTGTTAATTTAGTAACATTAAATATATACTAAATAGACTGACTGACTGAGTTAGTGACTTGCTAGGACCAGCTAGTAAAGTCATCATGGAGGTTAAGCCGAATCTGACAGGTCATTTTCACACTACATGTTTAGAGCATTTGGATACCACTCTAACTGCCATGGTTTCATCCTATGGAACCTTGGAATTTGCAGTTTGGGAAGAATATTAGCATGATGTAGTGGTTTGAGCATTGGAATAAGACCTTGGAGACCAGGGTTTGATTTCTGAATTGGCCATAGAAAACCACTGGGTGACCTTGGGTGTGTCACACACTCTCAGCCCGAGAAAATGATAGGTTCACCTTTGGGTCACCATAAGTCAGAAAGGACTTGAAGTTCCATGGCAAAACAATTAGAAAACTCAACCAGTGTCTCTAGTGTCTCCATAAACTATAAATCCCAGGATTCCATAGCATGCATTCATGACAGTTAAAGTTGTATCAAAGTGGTATGAATGTATAGTGTAGAACAGACTGTAGAAACATCTCTGGGTTTCCATGTTTACAGTAGTTTCCAATGCTACATCCTCACAGGCGTATTTAAAGACTAATGAAGACAGTAAATAACTTTGTGTGACAGGCTGTTGTGAAGTAAGTAAATGGAGAAAATATTGACAATTATTAAAATCTCCCAGCTGAAATTAGCCAGCTGCCTCCAGGACAGATGTCATTCACTTCATCTCCACCTTCTCTCTAATATCAGTATGGCTGATCACAGTCTGGCAAAAAGACACAAATTCTATAAAACATCAGTACCATTTCAGATATTAATTTATTCCATGACCTCTTTGTAGCTTGGGGCAGATGGAAAGAGGAGATTGCATGCAGCTGCTATTTTCTTCTTCACAGAAGTATTTCATCACTGGAATCTCATTGGCTTTTTAACTACTGGTATGATTTCACTCCATAAAATGGACACATTCCATGCTCCTTAAGAGAGCTGCTAGCTCTAGTTAAATGTTACATGGAGTGGTGGTCTCCTCCATTGCTACTCCTTTCTAGGGAAGCAAGCTTTTGTACGTTTCATTGTGGCATGCAAAAATGAATAACTTCAAAAGTTTTCTCATTGCTGGGAAGATTAGGAGAATTTTTGTGCATTTTCAATATTTGTTTTTTCACACTTTGGAAAGAATTCACCTGTGTAAAAAAAGAGGGGGAGAAAAGCAACCATAGTTAAAAATATACCATCTTCTGTACAAAACCAAAAGATTTTTCTGCAAAAGAATTTTTGAATGCAAAAAGCAAAAACAAAAAAGGTTTGTTGAGGACGAAAAAAGATGCATGTATTCTTTACTTCCCTGATGCTTCCATTGGTCAAAATCATACAGAGGTGTTACATAGCATAAATCTCCACATGTGGAGTTGTGCACTGATTGTGCTGTGCAATCTTACTTTGTATGTGTTGAATAACTGAATGTGCATGCACACATGCATGCCATATGTGTCTATGCACATGCCCAGGCCAAATGGCACCACATGTGCAACACTGCATGTGGAAACCTCAACTGAATGCAAGAGTTCTTCATTGGCTATGTACACATGCATAAGCCCTCACCAGGAAAACAGTCATTGTATTTGATATCACTCCTAATGAGTCAATGTACAGCTGTACACTTACTCTAAACCCTTCATGTAATGGGATATTAACACAACAGAACAAATCAGGAATTAACACAGATTGTCATAAACAACTGGAAAAACATGCATACAATGTGGATATGTATTGTCTGGAATCCTGTTGGTTCCTCCCAACTAGAGTAGACCTAATCAGTCCATTGCTACATAGATAAAACCCATTGATTCAATATAGTGTAACATGTGAAGACCACAATACTCTTTTTCAAGAACCTATGCCCAGTACCAAACCGGTGACAAGTAAAACTGATGAGTAAAGTTAACTAGTGGTGACTTTGACACACACAGTAAAAGAAATGGACTCTAGGTAGGCTGCTGACTACCTCCTACAAACAACTTTCCCAAGATTCATTTCCTTCTTCTAGTGCAGGAATTTGGATACATTGGTGCCTGGAATAGATACACCTCATGGGAGATTTCCACAGAGATGTTGATTTTCCCTGCTAGGTTTTATCTCTGATTAAAAGCTCAAGGGGAAGGAATGGATAGTCTCTCCAGTTCTCCAGCCCCACCAACTCTGCCACTCCCCATCGCACTGAAGATTTAAATGGTCCAACTGAAGCTTTAAAGAAAAAGTTATTATAGGTAGGAGTTTTGATGGGGGATGCTTCTGGGAAGGAAAAGTCAAACCTTCCCTTTCCCCTCAAAAAAGAAAACTCCCTCTCCCCCACATTGCCCTCTTCCCCTGGCTTCTTAAAAGCCCCTACTACCATCGATGGAGGGTTTTAAAATCCTCATAATGGCATAGGGCATGGAGGGACATATTGTGGGGAAATGATGGGCAGATCCTCTTCTCTTGAGATCTGTTGTAGCCCCCCCCCCAAAGAAAACCTTGTCTTCTCCCTGTCCCTGAGGCAAGCCTAATGAGGAACTATTGGAGGAGCTGTGTATGCTTAGCCTGGAGAAGAGAAAAGAAGATTGAGGGGTAATATGCTAACCATCTCCAAATATCTGTAGAGTTCTCAGAAGAAGCTTGTTTTCTACTGCTCTAGATGGCAGGATGTCAGCCAACACCTACTGGGTAATCCAATGGCAATGAAATGCCCCACTCCATTGGCTGGGTATAAAAATAAGTTGGTTGGCCACCTTTCAGGGATACTTTAGCTGGGAATTCCTACACAGTCTGTTGGTTGGACTTCTGATCCTCTAATTCCATTATTTTGTTTCCATCGGTGTTTGTGAAAGTTTGGAGGCATGTGAGTGTGCACTTGAGTGTTCATGTCTGCTGCTGCATAACAGGTGTAGGATTTCTTGTCCAGTCTGACGTGTGAAACACCACCTGTCTTGAGGTATGGCTCTCAAAAGATTTGTCCAGCAGCAATTCAGCCCTTGAGCCCAAAAACTTTCCACAATCCTCTTTTACTGCTTTTAGTGTCCCTGACAGAGGCTGAGGGTATGACTAGCAGAGCAACCTAGTAACAGAGGGTGATGCAATGAGATTGGTTCTGTCTGAGAAAATCCCAGCACTAGCAAGAGAGAGGGGCTGTGCGTGAGACAGCAGAAAGCATACATACTGGAAGCATGATTTGGAATCTAGCTTCTTTCAGTGAGATTCATAGAGAGTACTCTGCATCAGGGCTCCAGTCAACCAAGGTGGTTTTCTGGGAGAGGGATATCTTCTCAGTTGCCCAGTGTGGGGGCAGAGAAGAAAACAAACCACTTCTGAAAGGGTCAGAAAGTGGAACCCTGAGTGGGGAAACAGACCTTTGTGCTAAGGGGAGCCAAAGGGGTGTGTGTGTGAAAGCTCTGTTGGTGAACAGTGTGGTCTCTTGAAAGATTTAGTTGAACATTTTAAAGGAATTGTTATTTTGTTTGAATATTCTTAAATCCACGGTACCTTTTTCCTTGTTTGTTATTTTAACAAAGATTTCATTCTATTTTTTATAAGTTTTGCGTCCACATAATTTTTTTATTCAATTTACCTTTGTAACATACTACCACAGGTTACCCATCTTTTTTGAATAATCCTTAATAAGCGTTGCCCTTTTTCACTAAGGTGGTGGGTTTTAAGGAAAGCAGGGTTGTGAACAAGTGGAAGGGAGAGAGCGAGGTTGTGGTAGTAAGATTAAAAGGGGTGCTGCTACCCCAGTGAGAGGAAAAGAAAAGCAGGCCTGGTCTGTCTGTGCCCTGGGCTAGCCCAAGCAAGCCTTCCTCAAGCCTTCTTTTCCTCCCTACACGTGATAATGTCTTTCTTATTTTATTTTATTGTAGATTCCTCCTTGAAAAGTGGCAGCTCACTGTTGTGTCAGTGTCTTGCTTCAATCTAGCCAATTGCTGAAGCCTGTAAGAGCAGTGAACCAGTTGGGGTCAGGAAAAGGAACCAATGTCAAGTTCTAAGGATCAATTTATCTTTACATTTACAGACAGCACTGCATCTTTTATATACTTTTTTTCCAAAGAAAAAAAGTTTTGCTCTCAGGGATGCTAAAATAAATGAAGACCTTCTTGAAGATGAAGAAAATAAATTATTAGCCCTCAGGGGTGAGGACAATAAAATATGAAGGCCTTCTCAAGGCTAAAGAAAATAAATTAAACATAAAAAGATACTATTTCATGGACGAAGGTCTCCCTCTTTCTCTCTCTAAGCTCCAAAAGCTGCTAGCTAATATTCCAGAGTCTCAGCTAGGAACATAGGTGGTTGTGTTGTTTTTGTTTCATCTTTGCAAAATCCATTCAGCTCAGCAATAGAAAGCCCCGTCTGAATTTTAAAGTACCCAACACTTTCGTCACTTCTCTCTCCTTCTCTTTCGTCTTTTCCTCCTCTAGTAAATAGTTCCCTATCTCTCCCCCCTCTCCCTCTACTTTTCCAGAAAATTATGCCACTGTGCCATTTCCCTCGGAGGACACTTTGCATATAAGAAGCAAAATTGTGCTATTTCATCGCTCAGGCTGTCAGGGTGAGGATATTCCGATTTATCACATGCTCCTTTTCATCAGTGCTCTTCCAAAATTGTTCAGGGTAGTGCCTGATGGACTGTTGATGGCATGTATGTTTCTATTTTATTTCCCCCAGGAACACAAAAGGTAGTTTGCAGAATTTGGGCAACCATAATGATATGCACGGCATCATATAAATGGCTTCCAGAGCATGCACATCAGATTCATGTTGTAGTTTAGTCTGAATTATGCAAAGGAGGGGGAGAAGAAGAAGAAGAAGGACAAGTAGTTGTGCAGAAGATACCATATTTGCATTCTGATAGCTCCAATAGTGCAATGTGATGCATATTTATTCAAAAGTAAGGCCCAAACTTTTTCACTGGGGGTTATTCTCAGGTATGTGTGCTGGGCAGGGCAATACAAAAGTGGGAGAGTGATATGGCTAAGTAATCTGCATTTTCCAAAGCCCTGCTAGTTTGCACCAGCCTGAATAGAAGAAGGTTGAGGACATTTTCTTCTTGGATCATTCATTTGTTTTTTCCACTTTCCACTCTTCTATTTGGTAGGGTTACCATTCCAGCTGACTGGCCAGGTTTAACCCAGTGCCCATTTGGACCATCATCTGTCCTGGATTCCAAGTTTTCAAAAATAAAAGCAAGTATCCGACCTTTGTAGGAGCAGAGTTAGAAGACACAATATGGAGTCATTCTTCTGCTTAGTTGTTTGTAACAGCCCCACCCTGTCTTTGAGTGGGTTAGCCAATGGGCAAAGTTGCACACCTTACAACTGAGGTGTGTGTACCATTCTTTCTCAATTCCAGTTTCCTGGATTGATGCTACAACTCTGAAGAAAAGTTTAGATTTTGAAGGAAAGTCTAGCTGAAGTCTATTTTGCTGAGCTACTTGCACAGAGAGTAATAAAACCATCGGAGTGAAGGAGGAGTGACAAACAAAGCAAAACAATGATTAGGATTTAAGGCTCTGGATTTTGTTGCTTTTCATGACTTGCTTGAGGTAGTAATATTATGAATTTTTATTGGATACCCAGAAACAAAATCTAGTTTCATTTTATGAAATACAATTAGGATTCTCCCACTTCCTGATATAAGAGCAACTAAGCCATCCCATTATTTTTGCCACCTTCTCTCCACAATACCATTCCTCTTCACACAACTATTTCCTTACCTTTCTGCCACTTTTATTTATCTCCATTTCCTCTTGCAAGGCAGCCAGTCTTGCAGCCATGGTGGTATTGCTGCCTTCATCTATCTGAAGCTGAGGAAGGGTGTGGGGAGTGAGAGTTGTAGGTGTATTTGTGCAGGAGGAAGTGTTACCCTGATTTCTGGGGTCCCTTGAGGGACACCTCAATGTGCTCCACGTGATGGGGAATGGAAACTAGCCAGAGCACTAGCGATAGCAATGCGAGAGGCAGGGTAACCTAGCGGGGTCTTTTTACCCAGTTTTTAACGAGGTCAGGCCAAGCCAAAAACCAAACAAAAATGTCCAATAAATGATTTTATAGAATGAAAGTCTCATGCACCAACGCAATCACTCACACACTCACTCAAGACCTATTAAGAAGCAAAAGAGAGGAAACTAGATAGGGGGAGTATTGAAGGGTTGTAGCTGGAGTAATACTGCACCTTTTCCTGAAGTCCTTGGTCTGGGAAAAACAGCAAAGAAGTGGAGCTCAGCACGGAGAGGGCTGACGGGATTACTCGACGGACAGAGAAACGGTCTGCTGGGATGACCGGGAGTGATCCAAAGAACCGCTCAAAAACTGAGACTATTTGTAGGTGGAAAAGTACCTGGAGAGCTAATCCTTTCCTGGGGAGAACAATGAGTGTTGCAATGAGAAAGAATCTCCACAATGGTAACTTCCTTTGTGTGATGAGATTACAAGGTGTTGCCAAAGGCTCAGGACCTTCGGCTGCATTGAGTTGTGGTGTGACTTCGTGTAAATGGTCCTTGCCTGATAGGATTTGGCTCAACTTGGGGCAAACACACTAATCCCCTCAAGTCGGCTTCTCAGGGGCTGAGGACCCTTTGTTTACTGTGGGTTTGCACAGCTTGAGGTCTCCTGGGGCTATGTGATGGGGGATTTTACTCGCCTGACCTGGTTTTTGATCATTTGACTGTTGCTGCCTACGTGCTCATCTGGGCGACCTCTCAGGCACATTGAATCATATTTTAATATCAAAATTGTAGACCTCGGGACAGGGTTTTCCAGTGGAGTAACAGAAAGATGGCCCAAGGACAAACTGAAGTAAGCTGGGGGAATGAGAGTGAGGGCAGTTAATACAACCAACGGGTACAAAGTGCAAGAGAAGGAATGTGTGGAAGCACATGGCAAGGGAGAAGGAGGGAAAGGAGGAAGAGATTTGCAAATAGTAGAGTGAAAGAAGCAATGGAGAGGGGTGTGGCAAAGGTGTAAGATGAGGCAAGAGAGAAAAAAGGAGAATAAGAGGTATATTGGGAGGATGAAAGAAGTTAGAGAGGTGGTAAGCATAAGATGACAAAGTGTGAGAGAACTAGGAGTAGTGGGAATAGGTGAAGCCAGAAGTTAAAGTGGTGATTGTTGTTGTCACCCTTGTTTAATTTCTGCCTTGTGGCAACCCTGAGGCTTTCTTGCAATATTTGTTCATAGGTTTTCTTGCAATATTTTTTCATAGGGGTTTTTTGCCTTTGCTTCTGAGGCTGAGAGAATGTGGCTTGCCCCAGGTCACCCAGTGGATTTCCATAGCTGCACAGGCATTTGAACCCTTGCTTCTTTGAATCCTTGTCCGTCACTCAAACCTCTACACCATTCTAACTGTTAGAAAAGGGACTTGGGATGTAAATTCTTGGTGATTAATCTCCACATGTGAGGATGAATAATTGTCTTAGTTTTTTTCCCAGCTAGGACAGAAAATGAATATTTCTGTTCCATATTCTTCCCATATTGAAATATCTCAAATGAGGTGATTACTTTGCACAGAAATACAAACAGCAAGCTGGATGTATTTGGATGTTGGGAGGCTGTAAGGACTGGAGAAGAATTTTGCAATTATTTGTTGGGCTTGTATGTAAATGGATAGGTGACCTTCATCCCCCCCCCCACACACACACCACCACCACCATGGTCTGTGACTCGTAAGTCCCAGAATAGAGTCTTGGAGACAGAACTGCAGATTCTGTCAAGTGTTGTCAGCAGAGCATGGGACAGCCAAAGATCATCCAGCTATGTTCTGATAACTGGACACATGATGATGCAGGCTGTACTGGGACCTCCCAGGAAACTTCATTGTGCATCCAGAAATCAGAACTATTCTTAGCTACCTCTTTGCCTTCCCTTGGCTATATATAGTGGCTGAGGCAGAGTGGGTACAGGAAAATGGTAAGCCGTTGGTGATGAGAGAGGGGAGATATGCCATAACATTGCCTGGCTACACTACTTCTAACTGCTGGCAGGAGAGTGCAAGGAGCAAGAGAATCAGGTACAGCAAGAGGTGTTGTTTATAAGTTTGACCGTACTTACCTCCGCATTTCCCTCTGTGAATAAGATTTCAGTCACTTTTAGGAGTTTCCTTACATATTTTTACATTTAAAAAGCCTTATAGCAAAAAAACAAAAACAAAAAAACAAGGAACACCCACCCGTAATGATCTTATTTATTTGTGAGAACATCTTTAGAAGAACCTGTGAATGCCAAAATAATGTTATTGGTGTTGTTCTCACACCAGGAACACGCACAACTAGCTTACATGGTTCCTACTTTGCTATTGCAACAATCTGAAGGTAGATGTGCTGAGAAATAGTGATGGTCCAAAGTCCCATGGGAAAAGTCTCGGCAAGCCTTGAAGGGGGAAACAAACTGAGCTTGGTGGCTTAGCATTTGCTGAATGTTTTGTGTGCAATGAGAAGGGCTGGGGAAAAAAAGAGCACTAAATGTCTTTGGCTTTGCTTTTAAAAGTTGTGCAGGTTGTTTGTTGTTGTGTGCCTTCACAATTTATGGTGACCAAAAGGTGAATCTATCATAGGGTTTCCTTGCAATATTTGTTGAGAGTGGAGGTGCCTTTACTTCCCTCTGCTGCTGAGGCAGTGTAATTTGTCTAAGGTCACCCAATTTCCAAGGCTGAGTGGGGATTTGAAGCCTGTTCTCCAGAGCTGTACACCAGTGCTCAAATCACTGCACCATACTAGGTCTCACAGGTTTACCATTGGTAACTACAAAATGTACTAACAACAAATATGAACATCCAACAATTACCTTTAAAGCATCTTCCCTTTTCCCCAATATCATTCATTTTAGATCAAAATCAATGGAAGATAACTTTAATGTAAGGCAATGCGACTAGGGAGTACCAAGCAGAGGAGATATTATAAACACTGTAAGCACTATAAATATTTTTTTTAAAAAAAAAGTGTGGGGGGAAGGTTTTAGTTGGTGATGAGGGCAGAAAATACCAAGGACCCTCTTCACCAAGGGTGCTGTCTTATGCTAGGGCCAACCCAGTTCCCATGGACAGCCTGGAACCATTTTCATGACTTGAGCTGGAATCAGCCATTTTCTTATAGGACAAATCTGGGACATTTTTCAAGATTAAGATTACAGCAACCAAAAGGCCGGTCCATTTTAAGAACATTTGTTGTGGCATATATGTAATAATACAATGCCTAAATCCCCTAAAGTCCCAAGGTCCCATGTCATCTTGGAGGCTAAGCAGGTTCATCTCTGGTTAGTATTTGGATGGGAGAAAGCCCATGAAAGCCAGTTGCTGTAGGCTATACATTTGAGGAAGAAACTGGCCAAACCACCTCTTAGTGTTCCTTGCTTCAGAAAACCCTATGAAATTCATAGGGTTACCTTAAGTCAACAGGTGACCTTAAGGCACATACACACATATAATGTTATGTACAGAGGAAGGAGTTCCAGAGCATGGATGCAGAGGACAAAAAGACTGGTCCCATGTGTCCACCCACTTGACTTCCAAAACTGAGGAGATTCAGAGTGTGACTTTGGGCCAAACTAGATGGTTCGTTTAATAGCAATCTTTATTCATACAATGCTGCCTGTGCTACTAAATCTCAAAATAAAATGTCTCCATTTGTGCCAAAGAGGACATTTTCTTGGAGTATTGTAGCCACATGGGAAGGAGAATTCACTTTGATATTGCTGGCAAGAGAGAAGAGATAAGCCTGCCCTCTGGTAAGATGCACTCACTTCCCTTGCCTGTAATCAGTTAAAAGCTAAATGTGACATGTTACATATGAAATAAAGATCTGATTTGGCTCTTGGATGAAAACATAAGAGAGAAAGGAGTCTGATAAGGAAGCAGGTAGTCCATGTAATGTCAAAGTCCTCGTCCTATTTGCATTTTAAAGATTAATATTAGCATTTTGAAATAGGCCAAGAAGCCAATGTAGAGTGGCAAGCTGTGATCCACTTGCAATCCTCATCCTTTTGTACTTTGCCCTATCCTTAATTTGCTTGGATTTCATCCAGATTCTAGACATGCATTTGGTATCCACTTGGATGATCTTCTGACCTGGATCTCAAGCTTTCTTTTTTTTTTTTTTTTAAAAAAAGCAAGTTTCTGATCTTACAGAATTTGAGTTAGAGGTCAACACATCTTTCCTTCCTCCCTCCCTCCTTCCTTTCCTTCTTTCTTACTTTTAATTTCTGAAAACACTAAAAGTCTACAAATATATAAGAAAGAAGGGAAAAAAGAACACAAAGAAAACATGAAGCATATAGATCAAAAATTAAAAAGCAGAGAAAAGGAAAAAAGAAGAAAGAAAAATGAAAAAGGCTTCCATCTTTCCTTTAAAGCTTCTCAAAGATAATATGCAACATGTCTCTTGTTCCCCTTCCCCAATTTGCACCCCCCCAAAAAAGGACAATGAACTTTTTTTCTATCAAAGGTTAACATATCTAGCATAATATCTCAATATTACTTTCTATTATATTCTGTTACATATCACTTTCACATGGTAAATGGCACAATGTGACAAATTGCATCAATACTACATGCTACTTGTTGATTTGATTGCATAATATTTTCACTGCTTAAAACTATGGAACTATTTATATGTTATATGGCATCACTAAATTCAAATATTTCTATATTATTTTATATTGTAAAATCTTTTATAGCATTTATTAACCAAATCCAGTTTTCATTGTTTTCACTGTCTGTAACCATTTTATAAGACAATTTCAGACAAATTTATTTAAATTTGAATTTAACTCCTCTCTTCCCTAGTAGTCATCTTATCCATGGACTCTCCCCTATCCCTACAAATACTCAGGTCCTTCCTCCTTGGTATTTTAGGATAATTGTACTGCAATAGCATCTTACAAAAATCATCTTTCTCTCACCACCTTCATTCATACAGACTAAATCAATCTGGTTTCATTCAATCTTCAAAGTAATTTGATTACAAATTAGTTTCAGATTAGTCTCCCTTTCCACCTCACCATCAGACTGTCTCCTCCAGCTCAGTAGCTAATCCCTCCATTGGCTCACTTTGAATTTGTTACTCTATTGGATTTTCAACCTCCTTCACTTTCATATTGCCAACTTATGTGTGGCTCTTGTCTTTCATCTCCCCACAGTTCTTCCTTGATCTCATTAATCTCATTCCTCAGGGCCTCTATAATATTCCTCTTAAAGTTTAGAAGTGCCACACATAGCTCCTCCATCCTCCATTGTAAAAAGCACTGAGAGAGTTCCTGAGAGAGTTTCCATTTTTCATTCAGTCCAGCAGTTTCAGAGTTAACACTGGTTTCTCTTCAGAATGTATATCTTTCCTCTTATACATGCATTCACTTTTCTGACCAATTGTTTTGTAAGACAAAAACCCACCTCTGCTTTTGCTTTCAGCCAATAAGTGAAGTCTCACACCTAATATTAACAGATAAAGCTATTATTCCACTTTCAACATCCTGTGGATTCTGGGGTTTGTAGTTTACTGAAGCCTTTACTGAAGACTTCTGGCTGAGAAGTCTAAATGCCCCTCTTTAAACTCCAAACCCTAGGATTCTATAGGAGGTTGAAAGTGGAATAATAGCACTATAACAGTGTAGTGCAGAAATGACCTGTTTGCACTGAACAGTGTGAAGTATTCACATTTGGAGACCCTCACATTTGGCCACAGAGGTGAGATTGCCTGAATCCTTGCAACTGGTGGCACTGGTGAGATTGCTTGTGTGGAAAACCCCACACACGTGGTATACAATGGTGGGATGAAAGGTAGAACCATCATGTGAAGGGTGGAACCCCCATTTGGTGATCCCATTGATGGGATATAAGCAGAAATCTCCACATTTGGTGTAGGCAGTGGTAGTATAGAAACTGAAAGCTCCACAAACTCTTTGTTCCTTGTTCTGAAATTCATAGAATAAGGATAAGAATGGTAGCCATTTCCTAAGCACCTTCTTGCTTGACCCACCTGTAATACTACAACAGGAAGAGTAAAGAGGAAGAGAACTTAAAAAACTCTTGGATGAAAGAGTGTGAAGCACACTTATGAATAGCAGAGGGCAGCGAATCCCAGTGCAGAGAACTCTGTGAGGAGAGAGGGGGGCTTCAGTGAGGGAGAGGAAGGGTTTAAAAAAAAACAAGAGAGTTTGTTGGCGATGTTGAAGCAGTAAGTCATGTGAGTCAGAAGAGAGTGAATGTGTACTGGGTGTTTGAACTGACTGAAAGAAAAGGTCTGACATAACTCATAACTTTGAATATTGTTATATGTTTGGAAGTAAGAGGTGGAGCTTGATAAAGCAACCATTCTACATGTTACGAAAATAAAGTTGAAATATTCGTCACTTTTTTAAGCCAGACTCTGGCTGTCTCCCTTAAGCCTGAACCAAAGAATGTCATGCTTACCATTACAGGCATCACTTGTAAAGTAAATTTGTCCACCCTGATGTCACCTAGAGGCCCATGTCTCAACTCCAAGGGGGGATTTAAGCAGCAATCTTAGGGCAAGGTGAGAGTGACAGGCATCCAAGGCTAGGAGCTGTGGGGCCAGCCTCTAAAGGGGATCCGTCACACCCTCACTCCCTCCTCACCTTCTCTCC
This sequence comes from Ctenosaura bakeri, assembly GCA_948474755.1. Lineage (NCBI taxonomy): Eukaryota > Metazoa > Chordata > Lepidosauria > Squamata > Iguanidae > Ctenosaura > Ctenosaura bakeri. The sequence goes on along the minus strand of CAOLHI010000137.1, from coordinate 728,944 downwards.
ATTTTTCTTGACTAGCCATGTCTCCCCCTGCTTTCTCTAACTCTCTTCTTTTTTCTACCGACCACTTCTCATGACAACACCCTTCTTTCTCCTTCTACATGTCTCGCAACTCTTTCTGCTCCCCCATCCTAAAGTCTGGGATGCCACCAGGACAGTAGATGTGCTGTGAGTTTTAGTCTAGAGGAGCTATCCCATGTACTGAACTTATTTGAGGGATAAGATTTTAGCATCATGGCTCCAGACTAAAACCCAGAATAGATTCACTGCTCTGCTGACATCAGAGCCACCGGTTTCCACTGGCTGTCCCTTGTTCTCGTTCTCAGCTTTCTCTGTCTTACAAAAACATCTCAGCCAAGTGATGCAAATGCACCTTTTCACATTTCCTTGGTATGCAGTGAATAACATTACATTTAACTTTTTCATTTAGAAGCTCTTCCAAAGTAGATAACTGAGAACAATTATTGCTTTGCTATTATTATTATGTTTCTTTTCATACTTCATACTTTACCATAGAGGAAGAGCATGCAAGCCGCACAAGATCAAATGTCAATCAGATTTGATTTTATTGTATAAAGCCTGAAGCTTTCAGATAAATCATTTGTGTTGTGCTGAGAAACTATACCAGGGTACACTACATTGTGGAGTGGGAGACAGCAGCAGAAGCCCAAGTGTGACATCTATTGACAATCTTTGTACACTCTTAGTACACTCTTTGCCAAAGCACCAGTGATGCGCTCAGCACCACTATGCTCTGGAACACTTCAGGGGGCTTTGCAGATTATCAGCAAATAGAATGCCATAAATAAGCAGATTTTATTTAAGTGGTTGTACAGAGTGGGGGATGTTGGAGCTAATGCAGAATTTAACAGCACTTCTGCTACTGGTTCTAAAACCATGAAGCATGTTGGTGACGTTACAGTAGATTATGCAACTATTAGTTCTTATTTTTGTGTTGTTGCTATTATTGTTACCATTCTCATGATAACTATTGGTGCAATGTATCACCAATGAATTAATCAATTAAAAAAAAAAACTCTGTTCAGCTAAAATCACACTCCATTTTAATCCGGCACCAGATTTTACAATGGGTCAGTGAATTGTAGTACAAGGATGAAAAGCATTCTCCTTTGTGTTTCAGAAAAAGGGGGATGCCTCTTCTAAGATAACATCCATGCCTGCTGTTACATGTGCAAGAGCTCCTTGTGAGGGCTGTCTGGCAGTGGAATACGCTGCCTCGGAGTGTAGTAGAATCTCCTTCTTTGGAGGTTTTTAAGCAGAGACTGGATGGCCATCTGTCAGGAGTGCTTTGAGGGTGTTCCTGTAAGGCAGGGGGTTGGACTGGATGGCCCATGTGGTCTCTTCCAACTCTACATTTCTATGATTCTATGATTCCTGAAATCCTGTGTCCAAACTAAAGACTTGGCAAAACAGAGCTTTAATAAGCTCTGAAGACACAAAGAAATATAGCAACACAGTTGAAAGAGACACCTCAACTCCTTCTTTATACAGGAAGCAAATCTTAGAAGCATCTATGGCTGACATGGTGGCTAGTACATCATTTCATGAGTGTATCCAGGGTACCTAAATATTGTGCCATGGATTATCTCTATTAGCAGATGGGCTCACTGCTCTCTAGCTTTAAATACTAATTCATCCATCCTATCAGGAGTGGTTTCTACGAGCAGGAGACTCCTAATCTCTTTTTTGAAGCTGCCAGGCAATTTAGGAAAAAGATTAATTTAACCCCCTCACTTGTCCTAAAAAAAATCAACAGTACAGTAACAAGCAGAGTGCAGCCAATTTTGTTGTCATGTGCCTTCAAGTTATTTGCGGCATATAGTGACCCTAAGGTGAAACTATCAAAGATTTTTCTGCAGATGAGAGTGTGTGGCATGCCCAAGCTCACCCAGTGAGTTTCCGTGGCCTGAGGGGAATCAAACCCTGGTCTTCAGGATCATAGTCCAAGGCTCAGACCACTACACCACACTGGCTCTCTTGCAACCAATTAGTGTAGTGAGTTTTCTTGTTGGTGACACACTGCAATTGACTAAAGCAATCAATTACCTTATCAATTGTCAGTCAGTTGGTAACTATGCTTTGAAAACATTTCCTTGAGTTTCAAAGTTTCCCATGGTCAACTAGAACAGAAAAACTTTAATTTTCCAATGAATTAAAATAGGAAGTCTTGTGATTTGATGCTTTTGCCATAACTTCAATTGTCTGTGCTTTTATACTACAATAGGTTAATTCTTGCTTTCCCAAGTTGCTCCAAAATTAAAAAGAGATTCTATAGTACATTAAAATCACCATATAGTGAATTTAATTTATTACACAATTAATTCATCTTAATCTCAAATGAATTGTAATTAATACAATAATATCTAATGCATTAAAATAAATTAATCTTTTCAAATAACAATGATATTTTTAGTGGGCTGGGGAATTTTATTCCTTCTTACTAACATTATTTTTAAAAATCAATATATTTTATAATATATTGATAAACTTAATAAGACAGCCATCATGGTGTAGTGGTTTGAATGTTGGACTATGACTCTGGGAGCTCAGGATGTGGAAACCCACTGAGTGACCTTGGGCAAGTTACACCCTCTCAGCCTCAGAAGAAGGCAAAGGAAACCCTCTCTGAACAAGTCTTGCCAAGAAAACCCCATAATAGGTTCTCCTTAGGTCACCATGAGTGAGAAATGACTTGAAGGCACACAACAACAATCATAAAAATGTATTTAAATGCATTTACTTGTTTTTACACATTCTTACTTGATTTATATCTATGTTTGTCAATTTTATACATTTTTTATCATATGCTAGGCTCTGCTCACTTCTCTTTAAGCAGTGATCCCTTCAGGTTTCCAGCTGTGGGGCAGTTGGCCAACGAGTAAGATAGCCCTGCAGAAGTTGCCCAGCACTGCTTCAGATGTATCTTTTCAAGTGTGATCTTCTGTTGTTCTTGTTTATTGTCAGGTCAACTTCAATTTATGGCACCCCTATGAATGGGAGACCTCCAACACAACCTGTTATTAACATTCTGTTGTGATCTCACAAATGCAGGGCCACGACTTCCTTGACTGAGTCAATCCACCCGTAATGTGGTCTTATTCTTTTCCTTCTGCTTTCCACTTTGGCAAGTATTATTGTCTTGTTCAGTGAGTCACAATATCTCATGATATGGCCAAAGTATGACAACTTCAGTTTAGCGATTCTGGCTTCTAAGGAGAGTTCAGGCCTGACTTGTTCTCAGACCCATTTATTCTACTGATGGTATCTGTAGAACTTTCCTCTAGTACCACAGTTCAAATGAGTTGCTTTTCCTGGTGCAGGTAATTAATTAATTACAAATTCTTTAGTCAGGAGGCAATCCTATTAGTAATCATATTGAATATAAACAAAAAGCTTGCATTGATGCAGCAGAAGTCTTTTTTGGTTCATTTGAGTCCATACTCACAATGGTTTTTCCCATCCACCAGGGACAGAGCTTAGAAAACTATTTCTCCAGAGCAAGTCATTGTGTTAACTTGTTATAAGACTGTCATTATCTTCACTTAGAAACAATGTGGTATCTTATGCTGCTTGTTACTTTTTTGTTTCTTAGTTCATTTTCAGGAGAAAAAAAAATACCCACCTAGACAAAGTAAGAAAAGGTCCTAAAATCTGTGTGAAAATTTGCTCAGATTGTTGACTGAAGCAATCACTCTTCCTAAAAGTAACACAAAAAAGTAACAAGTTAATATTAAGTGCCACATGAGTGTTACCCTGATTTCTGGGGGTCCCGTGAGGGACACCTACGTGTGCTCCAAATATTATAAAGTTGGGAATTAGCAAAGAGCACAAGCTAGCACTACGAGAGGCAGGACAACGTAGCGCGATCTTTTACCCAATGTCTACGGGGTCAGGCCAAGTCAAGGAGCAAACAGAAGTAAATAAAAATTGTTGTTTTTATTGATATACAGCCAAACACGTGTATGCAACATACTCACACAGAGATCTATAGAAATAAAGGTTGGAGTTGGATAGAGAGATTTTAAGAGGAGGTTTTGTATGGGAAATACTATACCTGTCCTGAAGCCCAGGTAGTCTGAAAAAAAAGGTCCGTAGCAGAGGAGATTCTCAGTATGAGGAGGTGAGGGGAAGGCTCATCAAACAAAGCGACAGCAAGGAGGGATGGAAGCCAGGAGCGATCTGAGGAAGCGCTCAAAGTCAGGGGGTCTTATAGGGGAAAATGTGGCCATAGGCTAGTCCATTCCTGGGGATAACAATGGATTTTGGGCTGGAGACAAAGCCTCCGAAAGGTCAGTATTTTACATGATTGAGTTATGACAGAGTTGTCAATAGCTCAGACAGTATGCAAAAGCGGAGTGCTTGCCAGTTGAGTATTCGGCTCGTCAAGCTGCCTGCTTGGGGCAGGGAGTCCTTTGTAAGTAACGTGCATACAGAATGTGGTACTTGCCTTGAGGTCTCCTAAAGCGGCAGTTTGGCTATTTCTGGCCTGCCTGTATTTGTTTGGAATGTTTCAGCAATTTGCGGCCATGCCTGTGTGCATGGTTGTCTGGGGGCCTCGCAAGCACGAGGAGAAGAAGGGGTAAAGAAGGCCAAATTATTGATATCAAATGATATCTAATATCACACAAGCGCGGGCTAGAAACTACAGTAACATGAGGAAAGTAACAGTCATCTCAGTTATTACATCATTTGGAAAATGAATGTGATTACATATTTCTTCCCCTCAAAAGTAAAACAGAATTTAGAAGGCTTACCTGGACCCTATGTTTTGGGGGAAGGTAGGTATTTGATGCCCTCACTGGAAGAAAACCAGTGTGCTGAGCAGCTGGCGCACAGGCACCAGGCCGTATCATGTGATGGGGTGGGGAACAGGGCTATTTAAGCAAGGTCTGCCCCACACTTGGCCACAGTTGATTCTGAGCATTACCCACCTGCCCACCCTCAGTGTAGTATATAATTCCAGGTCACTTTGGGGATTTTCCCCCTTTTCCCAGGGGTTGTTTCACCTATCCCATGCTGTATCCAAGAAGAGAAGGGCAATTGGCTTCAGGTGGCATCAATAAATAGGTTTTCAGCTGGCTGATAGTGAGGGAGGACAGAAGGTTTTGGTGTACACTGTGAGCACCAAATTGGGTCTAAGGCAGGGCTCCCAAGCTACCTCTTCATGGTCCTGAGTCTCAGGGGGAGGAGAAGGAGGCCGCCCTTGAGGACAACCTGGATTTTGGGTTCTCACTTGCAAGGTTTTGGGACTTCAGTGGGAACTCATTAGGTTTGCCTTCCAACAAAGGGCATCCATACAGCAACCCAGAATGTTTGGATTGCTCATGGGGTGGCTGAGGAGGTAGTTGAGGAGCGACACCTGGCCTCAGCTGGACTCACATCAGGTTACTCCTGCCTCTTGCTAGGTTCCAGCCCAATGCACTGTAAATAGTTTCAGGTCAATAAAGTGGCCCTTAGTTATTCTCGATGCCTTGTGTCTAGTCTCTTTATTCCAGGGTTGGGCATCAAAAGAAATATTTTAGACTAATGCTGAGAATGGCAGGCAATGCTAATAACTGCGGCCAAAGCTTTCTTTTCTAATCTCTTGTGATGTGTAACAGATAATGAGATTAGCTTTTCTTCTAGGTTCTTTCAGGGAAATAGCTCTGCAAGATTCCCTGTGTTAGGATTGCTATACAAATATTAGTGTAAAACACTCAATTTGGAACTAGTCAGTCCTCCCAGGAACGCTCCAAGAGCAACAGTCACTTCACAGGTAAAGAGGGCATTTTGCATAGAATCGTAGAGTTGGAAAGAGCCACAAAGGCCATCTCATCGAACCCCATGCCACTCAGAAATACATAATTAAACAGTCCTGAAAGATGGCCCCCTGTCTCTGTCTAAAGACCTCGAAAGAAAGAAAGTCAGACACCCTTCAAGTCAGTGTGTTCCACTGTCAAACAATTCTTCCAGCCAAGGAGTTCTTCCTTATGTATAGGTGGAATCTCTTTTCTCATAACTTGAATCCATTGGTTCACAGTCTAGTCTTTGGGGCAAGCTGGTAAAACTTTTGACAATGCTTTGATGAAATAGTTTGATAACACAAGAATGCTATTCGTGTATATTCCAACTTATCAGGAAACAAGGCTGTCAGAATGTTTCGAGTCCAACTTCTCTGAAGGAAGAAAAGTTGTCAGTTTAACACAACCAAAAAATACAGAAATCATTCTCAACCTTTGATTCTCTGCATGTTTGGGACTTAAACTCCCAGAAGCTCAAGCTATCAAGCCCCCTGGCAAAGAATTCTAGGAACTGAAGTCCAAAGCATCTGGAAGAATTTGAAAACCACTACCTTAGATGCATGAACAATTTTGTAGGGCAGGCTGAGGGTCAGCAGAAGATAAGAAAACTAAGCCAGTGGTTTCCAGTGTATTGAGACAATGCATTAAGAAACACAAAGAGAAAGATCAGTGAGAAGTTCAGGGACAGCAGACACATCTTCCTAAAAGAGATTTCGCAGTCCCAGCTTTCCCCTGACAATGTACAGTCACTGCTGATCACTGTGAGCTTTGGTAATAATTTTAAATTCAACACCCATGCTGACAGTCTTAGAGCATGACCCCAAGGAATGTCAAGAAATGCAGGCAGCTATGTTAATCTAGACATCTCTCTTCCCGCTGGCTCACACACACACGTACACACCATATTATGGCAGAGCTTGTTCACAATGGTATATCACTGCTATGAAAAATCATCCATTCTCCAATCATTCCCAAGCTACTACATGATTGCAGCTAAGTTTAGAATGAACAAAAAAGCCTGAGGTAGGTGATAGATTATATTGGCATCCCTGCTAATCAAGTTGTCTTGGCCCTTCAATCCTATGGCTCCACTACAACATTGTCAGCAATTGTGAGAATGTGTGCCTACTGCCTCCATTATCCTGGACAACGCACAAAAAGTTTCTGTGGTATACATATGGGGGATTCTATAGCAAATGAGTCAATGTACAAAATAGTTCCTCAAAGTATCAGGGTATTTTTTGGGGGGGGGACAGAGCTATTCACTGCATGAAGAGAAGGAGAGTTGGTAACGCTTCTCTTTGTATTTTTATTTTGCTAATAGTCAGGTAATCAGGCCTTCTACTCATTAAGGAATTGTGATATTTTGCATAATAAACAACCTCCCTGGCTTGTCACATAACTGATGACTTAACCAGGTAGCCTATTACAAGCTTGCAGATCTGCTGATGATTGGGGGTGGGGGTAGGATGTTTCAGAAAACCAATGTATTCCTTGCTTTCTAAGGTATCTTGACTGTGCACAACAACATTTGGGACTGTGTAAAAAGTAATGGAATTAGGCTGTCAGGAAGGTTGTGTTTAACATGTCCTTAGCCTCCTGTTGCTCGAGGGATTCATCTTTCTTGAACTCCTCTTGCCCTCTCTGCAACTACAACTCGGCAGAATGACATTAGCTACCAATGCTATTATATTACTAGATGTACCCTTCTTTCTTTCTCATGAGGAAATACTGAGAGCAATAGCACTCATTAACTACTTAAATTAAAGCACTGACAAAAGCTAGGTTGGAGTGGGGAAACTCATTACACCTGATGTAAAGGGATCATTAGCTAGATGAATGATTATAGGATATTTGTGATTTGAGGAAAACACAGAGAGAATGTCAGTCTAGCAAGGATTGTCTCTTCAAAGTGCAGTGTGTGTGCGTGTGTGTGCATGTGTGTATGAAAGAGAGAGAGAGAGAGATTGAAGGAGACAGTGTGTGGATCGAGATGGGGTACTTGTGTTGGAATATCATAGTTCCCATAGATGAACATACCCCAACTATTTCCCAGGTCGAAACCACATTTTACCTATCCCCAGGAACTCCAAGGAGTAAGAGCACCTCTTCATTTCCACTGGTTGCTAGGATTCCCCATCACCACCACTCCACTATGTTGTGAAACAGGTCAGGGAAAGATTGATGTGTATGTGTGTTACTACGGTTCGGGCCTACCTGGTGATAGCACTAGATATCTCGTTTGATATCAAAAATCATTCGGCCTTCCTCTGCCACCCCACTCCACGTGTTTGCGAAGCCTCCGGACAAGCACGTACACAGGCGCGGCCGGTAAGTGTTGGACATTCCATTCTCCACCTAGGCAGGGAGAACAAAGCCACTCCATTGCTTCAGGGACCTCTCATGCAGGCACCTCTTGCTTAAGTGCAACTCTAAACAAAGATGCCCAGCCTAAAGCCAATAGTCTGACAATGCCACGCGAATTGCATACTGGCTATCCTATTGTTAAACCTGTGCTAAGCATTAAACCTGACCTTTGCCAAAACTTTTGTCCCGCTCCAATTTCGCATTGTTCTCACCAAGTATGGCATGGCCTGTAGGCACAATTCACAATTCACCCTATAAAAACTCCCCGATTCCGAGACCACCTCGGATCGCTCTGGACTTCCATCCTGCCTTGCTGTCACTTTCTCTGATGAGCTCCCCTCAGCGAACCACGCTGAGCTTTCCTCCCTGCAACCTCCAATCTCTTCAGGACTACGAGAAAAGGTGTCGTATCACCCATTTCCCCCGAAAACTCTCATTTCCAATTCCCAGTTAGCTGTGCATTTGTGGTGTCTTTCCTGTTGTTTGTCTTTTTAAAAAGATATCATTTTTACTGTTTTAAAACCTGTCTGACGGCTCTTCTGACCTGACCCCATAGACATTGGGTTACAAGATCCCTGCTAAGTTACCCTGCCTCTCGCTAGTTTAAGAGAGTGCTCCAGTTAATTTCCCCAACTTGTGTTTGTGTTTGGTTATTTGGGCACCCCTCCCGGGACCCCCAGGGAACAGGGTAACATGTGTATCCATAGCATATTTCAACATTAAACCCCACCCAGTGCTGCAGACAAACCCCACCATGCAACAGAATAGGTTGCTGTATAGATTAGAGGCAGCAGAATAATTCTGTTCCAACCAGCGAGTAATATAAAGGAGAGCATGGTCTGAATGCATGGGAAGGTGGCACCATCAATGACTAACCAGTTAGGTTAAGCTCTGTCTCTCCTGGCACCTCCTGTACTTTCCACCCTTGACAGTCTGAATCTACTTAGAGTGGGAAAGATTCACTTCAGTATTCAATAACTTCCCAACACATGTCCATGTGTATTTGTGGACTGATGAGCACATAAGAATTATTGTGCTGATTTCAACCAAAGGGCTATCTTGGACAGGATTCAGTTTCCAAAATGGCCAACTGGATATTTAAGGAAAACTCACAAGCTGGGCATGAATACAGTAGGACCCTCCAACTCATACTCAACAGTAACAAGATCTGAAGGCACACAAGCTCTTCACTTAATGACCTATTGGTGTAGTCGCCGAAGACCAGAATCTTGCTGGTGACTCGCAGAGGTGTAACCTCCACTTATGGCAACGTAAGTACTTTGAGAGACAATGTGATATAATGGTTTGAGCATTGGACTATGACCCCGGAGACCAGGGTTCAATTCCCCAGTCAGCCATAGAAACCCATTGGGTGACCTTGGGCACATCACATACTCTCAGCCATCAGAAAACCTCATGATAGAATCACCTTAGTGCAGTCATAAGTCAGAAACAACTTAAGGGCACAAAACAACAACAAAAACTATTATTTTGGAGGAAATTGCATATGGAGGCATCCAGTACCTCCATGCAGAGTGCTTTTCACTTGGCTGGGCATCCTCAGTCAGACCACCTTGAGTCCCAGCTTTGGGGGAAAGGCAGGTAAAGTAAGGAAGCCATCCTAGCATGGAAGTTTCAGTGCTAGACTAGGATTCTGGGCATCCAGAATTCAAATCTCCACTCAGCTATGAAAACCCATTGGGTGAGTCACACTCCTTCAGCCTACTCTAAGTAATAAATCTTGCCATGAAAACCCTTTGATAAGGTCTCCATACGTCAGAATCAATATGAAGACATATAACAGCAGGAGCAGCAACTGCAACAACAAACAACAACAGCAAAACATATCATAAAACATAGCATAACAGAATAGCATAGCATAATCAAGCAGGTTCCAGGCTGCCACTGCACAGCCAAGGAAAACAGAGCAACCATGGCAATCCCAGACCCACAGCCTAGGGTATGGAGGCAGAGGTTAATACTCCATCAGTGACTCAAGAGAACCTTGGTCCTAGTCTGCTTTTTGCTCTATGTCAAGAGTGGAAATCATGCAGCCCTCCAGATATTGTAGGACTGCAGCTCCCAACATTTCTAGCCAGCATAGGTATTGGTGAGGGGTTATGGGAGTTGCAGGCCAACAGCACCTGGAAGGCTGCATAACTGCCATGCCAATCTAAAGTATCACTTTGTTTCCTCACACCAAAGGAATGTTGTTATGAGCAATTAAGTTAATAAAGGGCTTGAAAAGCCTTGTTTTGCGTTTTTTTTAAAAAAACTGTCCTTGAAAAAGTCACAGACCTCTACTGTCTAATGTAATTAATAACAATTCAGGGGGAAAGGTATGTGCAAAATCATATTTGCAAACTATAGAACTTTCAGAATGTTCCCATGAACTGGAGAACTTTAGGGCATGTTTAGACTGATCAAAAAAATGAGAAAGTTCCAAATCTTGTTCCTGTTCTTTCCGATTTTATTTTGGCAATCTGCAATTCTAGAATATTTTCAGACAGTACCCGATACAATCAGAGAGTTTTTGTACCAACTTCCCAGGTCAGTGTATTTTAACCCAGTATAAAATCAGAAAGAACAGGAACAAATTCTGTGATGGAACAAGAACAATCAGTCTGGATGCCCCCTTTTTCTTGTTTGGACATTTTAAATTTGAATATTTTAAATTTGATATTTTCTCCTTTCTTTTCTTTTCAGAAAGATAAGGATTATATAAAGTGGAATCACAACATATAAGTCAAAGGGATGGGTCTAGATTCCACAGTCATGAATTCTGTTTATGGAGTACTGTGTCCTGGAATCCCTTTGCAGCCACCTAGGTACTCAAAAAGCCCCTCTGGAAAGCAAGGGGACCTAGTAGGACAAAAAAAAAATTGGAGAAAGGATGTAAAGGAGGAACAGACAAACATTACCTTTCATTCCCTTCACTCACCATCTCTGCAATATCTTTTTTTTTCCTTCATGGAAGTTTTGCTGGAGCCAAATTCTTTCCATTGATGTAGGGGACCCTTCTGAAGAAAGCAGAAAAAAAAGGGAACGGTTATTGCTATGTTGCAAAGACAGCTTTTGGCCTCCCCCCAAAGCAGACAGTGTTATCTTAAAACCTATCATTCTTGTCTATAAGGGAATAAATAAATCAATAAATCTCATAAATCAGTCATCAAAAAAACACCATTCCCATGGGTATCAAAACTATGTTAACTAAAATACATTGGCAACACAGTGTGAACCCATCTTTTTGTCAGGGAAGTTAATTTTTAGTTCAAAAGGGAGAAAAAATGTTCTATCAGCTGCTAATATGTGAGCAGTGATTCCCCAATTAGGGTTTTCTTTCTTATCATTTTTTTTGAAGCGAAATGGTTAATCCAGCTATTATGGCAGCAAACTATGTGAAATTTAAGAGGCCCATCTCATTACCAGAACTGTGCATTATTCTGACAAAAAGATTGTGTTCAGTTTTAATTTTGCTTTGGTGATTGTTATGACCTTTAATAATACACAGTTTACTTAGTGTATGTGTAAACTGCACACTTAGTTCAGACTTATCCTTATTCTACTCCTCCTGTAAAAATGTGTGTGACTCTTTACTGTCAATGACAGGAAGGTCTGCATTGTGTTGAGCAGGAATGGGCAATGTATGCCCTCCAAATGCTGAACTACAATTCTCAGCTTTCCGTCTGATTGGCTGCATAGTCTAGGCCTGGTGGGAGCTGCAGTCCAACAACCTCTGGAAGGTCAGATTTTGACAGCCTTTATTATAATGGAACTCCTGCTCCAGGGGTCACCAATTACTGGATACATTCATCACGGCAGCTTTGGATCCCAGTGCATGCTTCACCTCTCTGAGAGAATACTTGTGTAACATGGCAAAGTTTGAGAAATATTGTTCTACATCAGGGGTGGAAAATTGTAATTCTACACCAGTGGTTGGAAAATGCTCTTCATGGGATGCCTCAAAAGAATGTAACAAACCAGTTGGTCCATTTTAGGTTCAGGAGAAACTTTTAAAAAACAGGAACCAGCACATATGTGGTGGACATGTTCCAAGGTTAAGAAATTTTGGAAGGGAATTAATGATGAAATTCAAAAAAATGTGTGAAGTTAATTTTGAAATGGTACCAGAATTTGATTTAATGAATATATTAGGCCAAACCAAGAGATTAGAAAACAACAGAAGATACTATTGTATTTGATTACAGCAGCATGGCTGACTTATGCACAACACTGGAAAGATAAAACAGATATCCAATTAGATGAATGGAAATTAAAAATGTTAGACATGGTAAAGACTGAAAAATTAGCTAACTCTCTTAAAAATAAAACAGTTCAAAACTTTGAAAGAGAATAGAAAAGGGTAATGCTCTGGCCAAATTTGTAAAAGTCTGTGGATTGAGTATGTTGGTTTTTGACAAGATATGTATAAAGGAGAAGATAGATTCAACTGGAAAATTCTTGATATACAGAACCGGGGGAGGGAACGGAAGAATTATAATAATGATATACATATTTGTGTTTATATATGTTTTTACATATTTTGAAAATAATAAAAAAAAAAAACAGGGACCAGAAATTGGCTGCCTGGTGTTTGTCTGTCTGTCTGTTTGTTTGTCTGTTTTAAATACCTTTCCTGGAACTAAAACCAAGACCTGCAAGAATCCAGAAATCCGGCAAATTTGCTCCTCATATGCCATAAGGACCATGGGAGCATTTCATTATCCATTTTAAAAAAAGTTTAAAATATCAGCAGTGGTGTGTAGCAGGGTGTGGTGAGGATATGTGATTGTCCATGGTCCCACAGAGGGTCAGAGAAGTCACCCAGCTCCTGCCTATCCCATTCTATAAAGACTACAGATCCCATTATCCCTTCCCAGTCACAAAGCTCTGGGGGGTGGGTGACAGTTGGAATCTGACAGTATTCAGAGGGCCACAAATATCTCCTCCTTCATCTGAGAAGTTATCTCAGAAGTAAAAGTGGCAGGAAAGGAGAAATAAGTTTCTCCCATGCCAATATGCATCTTAGTATGTTTGAATATGCTTGTCTGTGGGGCACAAGTGGAGAGCCAGCTCAGCAGTGATGTCTTTGGGTCTTTTATTCCAAGGCCCTTTCCGCAACTTACCTGTTCTCGGTGCTGGAGCACAGGGATCGTGTGATCAGCCTCTTGCGAGAGGCTCTCACATCCCTGCTGCTTTGTCGCCACAGCTGCTTGCTGGTTGCGCAAGCGCCCTGCCTGCGCCCCGCCCCTTCATACCACAGTGCAGCCTGTGAGTTGAAGGCTAGTGCTGAGATAGGAAGCACAACTGGCATGGCTCAGGAGGCTGCACACGGCAGGTAAGTGCGCTCCAGGCCCCTGAGCGTTGCATGACCACGCGGCATTTTCGGCTTGAAGCCAAAAATAAGAAAATCCATTAACAGTTCACGTCACGCTCTTGAGCGTCGCGTAAATGTGAGTATGTCATGCAGACCACTCCAAATCCAAACACATTAATCAGACCACACTCAGTACTTTGAGTTACAAACTTACTATAAAAATGCATTAGAATCAACTCGGCTAGAGTTATTTTTATTATTTGGGTTAGAATGAGCAAAACGGGAGAAAAGAAAGACTTTCTTGCTGTGAGGTACTTCATGTTTAGTTCCTTCACTGGTGGAAAACTGAGACCTTGGTTGAGTCTGATTAAGCATAGTGAAGTTCAGATACAACCTTTTGTCTGAATGCAGTAGTTTCATCATCCTTGTTGCTAATTTTGTGTAGCTACCAAAAGTAAAATTTTGGCTCGAACACAGCAGGTATAACCCTGTATTCCAGAATTTCTGGACAGAGTCGAATAAAATCAACTTTAACAATTTCAATAGAGTCAGCCCTCCATATTTGTGAGGTGTCACTTGCAACTTCTGAGTGGGGAATAGGATCCTTCTTACTCCCCATTTCTAAAACTGGAGGCTTTTTTTTTTTTTGGAAGTAGGGAATAGGTTCCTTCTTACTCCCCATTACTGAAGCTTCAAAAGCTTTAGAAGGAAGGATCCTTCCTCCTCAAGCCTGTTGTTCCCCTCTGAGAAACATGCCCTGTGCTCTGGGAATGAATCCTGCTTTAGTTTTAAAAGGTTCCTCCAATATGGGACAGTCAGCAGAGCAGACTTCAATCCTGCCTCAAGCCCATTGCCCTAATGTGTTTGTTGTTTCCCTCTAGGAAATGTGCCCACACGTTGGGCTTGAGACAAATAATCATGTGACCAGCAGCAAAAAGAGATGGAAGTGTTTTTCGAAGTCGTAACATTTCTGGATGAATGTGTTACTGAACCAAGGGCAGCAAGTCGATCACTAAAAATATACAAAGTTGAGTCAAGTCAATGTGTCATTTATTGCTGAGTTGAGTCCAAGTTGAGTCATTGAAGCAACTTGAATCTGACTTGACTACAAGGCGACTGACTCAAATCTACATCACTGCAGCTCAGAACACTGGGCAGAATAACCATCACACTGAAACTACAGAGGTCAAATGGTATCAGTGGCATTACCATGTCCTTGGACATCCCTCTGCTGCTCTAGAGACTAGGACATGGAGCAGTAGATTCAAACTACAGGAAAAGAGACTTCACTGAAACATCAGGAAGAAATTATTGATGGTAAGAGCTGTTTGACAGTGGAATATGCTGCCTCAGAGTGTGGTAGAGTGGAGGTTTTTAAATAGAGGCTGGATGGCTGTTTGCTGGGGGTGCTCAGAGTGTGTGTTCCTGCATGGCAGGGGATTGGACTCAGTGGCCCCTGTGGTCCCTTCCAACTCTATGATTCCATGTTTCAGGAGGGGAATTTATAGCTGGTCTCCTATCAAACATGGTGGGTGCTTCTTCTCTCTCAAACTTTTCCAGGAAAGGAATGAGCTTCAGGCAAGGCTTTAGCTTCATGGAGACAGATTTAGGCTTGAAGGTTAGAAAATCTCTTCCTGTATTATCAGTGAATACATGTAAATATGACTGAATGTACACACACACACACACACACACAGAGAGAGAGAGAGAGAGAGAGAGATGCCCCCCTTGGAAGAGAAAGATTGGTGAGCACACCTGCTTCCTTAAGTGAATTCAGCTTCTAGCTGCTTCTCCTCATTTCAATGGTTTGTAGAGAAGGCACTGCAATCTATCTTTGCAGTAATTCATTGACTACAGCCTCTTAAGCACATATTTGCAGTGTACTTACCGAAATGACTTCAGAAGGAGATGTTACGGTCTAACGGTATCTTGTAAAGTTGAGTCAACAAATCAGAGATTAAAGGGCTGGATGCTATTTGGTGAGATAAAAGCTTCTAACTACTGTACTTTCTCCCAATGATCTCTAAATAATTAGGAATAAAAATGACATTAAAGCACAATTAACTAAACATGATGCACTCTAAAATGGTACATTTCATGTAGTTTACTTCTGGGGCAACCTCATGTGTACCTTCTGTGAAGTAAACCCCATTGAGTTCAGTGGGTGGTACAAGTGTACCAAATGGTGTACAAGTGGTGGTATAAGTGGAGAAGGAAGCCTATGGTCCTCCAAATTTTACTGTAATCCCAACTCCCATAAGCCCAGCCAGCATGGTCAACAGGTAGAGAAAATGGGAGCTCCCTCATCCTTCAAGCTCCCTCATGCTTGAAGTAAGGCAAGATTCACTTTTAAAAAATCAGAAGCAACAGTAGAATGGGTGTTCTCACACAGCTTTCTACAGTCTGGAACCCTTCAGATGTGTTGGACTACAAGTCCCTTCAAACATGCTGCTAGGAATGATGATAGTGGGTAGTTCAACCCACCCTGGAAGGATGCTAGGCTCAAGAAGGATGCTCATGTGTATGTATCCCCCTCCTCTTCCTCCTCCTCTGTTTACTTAATATCAGGAACATTTGTGTCTCCTTTTCCATATGTGGATGCATGAATACCAAATGGGCATACCTGTGCTACAGATGCAGAGCACTTGTTTACCAGCTGCTGCACAAATTTATACCACATTAGATGTTGGCTTCTCCTCAAAGTGTCCTGGAACTTTTAATTTTATCCAGCCAGACATGTTTGATCATGAGATAAACATGTGTGGTACCTTTTCCACAGCTTCAACTCACAGTGTTCACAGAAAGGCAGCTTGCACCACAGCCGCTCCCTCCCGCGCCATCACAAGTACTAACTTGTGAAGACAGCCAATCAAAGCAGGAAACATAACGCAGTGGATGCCTGGCATCATGATACCAAGCATTATGGCATGTTATAGTTTCTAAGATGCATTTTGTTGATATCTGTGCTCAGCAACGGGTGTACGCACACTGAGATCTCAAAATGAGGACTTTCTCTGCGATTAGATCAGTGAATTTGCTATTTGACAATTGCATTACAATTTCCCTCATTCTGACAAAGGCATGGCTCCTGCATTTTCCTTATGCGTTTGAAAGAGTTTTATACCACCTTTCAAGATCCTAAGGCACATTTCAACAGCAAAACAAGATACATATGATCACTTAAAATAAAATAGGATCTCTCAGAACAACTTCAACAGTAAAAGAGCACATAAGTTACTGAAAGGTAAACATTAATTTGCCAGTCTGATTACTGAGGCCCACATCTCTGAAGGATGCAGTACTCTGGAAGGGAAAATGAGTTTATTGCAGGGAATACACATTCCTGTTAATATCTAGTTTAGGTCGAAAAAACTCCTAAAACTTGCTTTTCTACATTGTGATGAAATGTCCTTCATTCACTTAGCTATCCTAGGTAACACTTTAGGGAAAGAAAACTGTTCTTTGAAGACAGGCACTGGGGGCTTAGGTCTAAGTGGTGGGGGTATAAGGCTTGGGAGAGGCACCCTATAGCACATGTATCTTCCAATGCCAATTTTCACTCCTAGACCTATAATCCTTGAGCAGTGGTGGTGCCATCATTATTTTATTGTTCTGCTATTTCATTCTCTTGATTCATCTGAAGGCTGGCGTTTGCCTCAGCTGAAAACTAAGCTTTTGGGAAGATGTTCAGAGTCACCTCTTCAGAGACATATGTGGGAATTAATGGTTATTACACGAGTGTGTTGCAGGGGGAGAATCTCATTTGAAAGGGAAGAAAGAATTGATACAATATTTGGCAGCTTCACAGCAAAGGCATGAAGCAGCAAAGCTAGCAGAAATTCTAGTAAACTAATGAAATTTTGTGCAAACATCCTCCTTCTTGCCCCTAAGTTTTTACATTCTGTAAAAGCAATCACTGGTGAAACCCAGTGGTCAGTGAATGATTGCTTCCTGTTACTAATAGAATGTTAATTGTTAAAAACCCCACTAAAAACACATTTACTACAAGCACCAATGGTCCCTAGTGACCATTGGCCGTATATACCCATATACGTTAATAACTGATGAGACAAAGGCAAAGAATCTATAAGAAATAAAGACAAATCACACTTGAAAAGAAGATGCTTTCAGAAGACTAACTTGATCACCCACCAGAAGGAAAACATCAGACAATAAGATATATAGCCAACAATGTATTATAGGATAACATGATCGGCAATGAGGTAAACAAGAGAAAAAGTAAAGCAGTTACCACTGGATAAATCTAGGAAAAAATACTCCAGGCCTTGGTGTGCATCTTCCCTCCCAACTCTGGACTATGTTCTTGTTGTTAGAAACTTCCAGAACATCTACCATATTCAAAGAATAAAACATTTACTTTTTAAATTTTTTAATTTTTTTAATGTAACTCTAATAGTAATTAACCATTATGCAAGCTTGAAACAATAACAGGAACTAACTGTTTTCAACCATAGATTCATAGAATCATAAAATCGTAGAGTTGAAAGAGACCACAAGGGCCATCAAGTCCAATCCTTGGTCATGCAGGAATACACAATCAAAACATTTCCGACAGATGGCCATCCAGCCTCTGCTTAAAAACCTCCAAAGAAGGAGACTCCATCACACTCTGAGGCGGCATATTCCACCACTGAACAGCTCTCACCATCAGGAAGTTCTTCCTAATATTTAGATGGAATCTCTTTTCCTGCAGTTTGAATCCATTGTTCTATGTTCCAGTCTGGGGCAGCAAAAAAAAAAAAAAAGTTTATTTCCAAGCCCTCAAGATATGAATACCACAAAGTCAGAAACATTTCAAAATAAAAACTGCCAGAACAGTAACAATGTTCAAAAGATGCTGGAAAGCTTCAGCAAAGAAACTAAAACAACAAACGTGTCTCTTTCCTCAAGAAATGGAAGGGGAAAACCAGCAAGTAATAAAAGCAAATACTGTACTTGTAGGGAGACAGTCAGAAAAGCTGAAGTAGCTCAGACTTGCCAGAGAAGTTAAAAATAATAAAAAGGAGCTTGAGGGCTATATTAAGAGGAAGAGGAAGAACACGGAAATGGTATGGCCATTATATAAATGGTGAAATGCTAAAAGGGGACAGAGAGAAGGGTGAACTGTTCAGTACCCTTTCTCCTCCAGTCTTCTCCCAAAAAGAAAACAGAGTTCTAACTGGTGAAAATGGGAACAAATGATACAGTAGCGGGAATGCAGCCCAGAATAGGTAAAGAAGTAGCAAAGGGATACATAACTACTCTAAATTAATTCAGGACTCCAAGGCCGTAAGAACTCTGTCCAAGAGTACTAAAGGAACTTGCAGATGTAATCTCAAGAGTTACTCTCAATAATCTTTGAGATTTCTTGGAGAACAAGGAAAGACCTAGCAGACTGAAGGAGGAAAAATGTTTTCCCCATCTTCAAAAGGGAAAAAGAAGAGGACCTGACATAACAACCAGTCACACTGATGTCAACGTCAGGAAAGGTTTTAGAACAGATCATTAAACAGTTTGTGTGCACTTAGAAAGGAATGTTGTGGTTACTAGGACCCAACAAAGGTTTCTCAAAACTAAGTCATGCCAAATTAATCAAGGATATATGTAAGGTACTGCATCTAGGTGAGAAAAATGGAATGCACAGATATGGGATGGGTGACACTGGGCTTGAAAGCAGTACATGTAAAAAAAAGATCTAGGGGTCTTAATAGAACACAAGCTAATCATGAATCAGAAGTGTGATACAGTGGCTCAAAAAAAAAAGCAATCCAGTTCTAGGTTGTTTCTGTGACATAAAGAAGACCTTTAGGTACTCAGATCCCACGAACATTGACCAGTTTTTCTGTAGACATCATTAGAAAGAGAGAAAATGGCTGGCATTCAGTTATGATGTCTTAAGTTAGGACTAAGGCCATTTCCCCACTGGACTGTTATAGTGCTTTTATGCCACTTTCAACATCCTATGGAATCCTGGGGTTTGCAGTTTAGGGACAGGTCTCAAAGGATTGCTCACTGGCAATCCTTTGAAGAGCAGAATCAGGGACAGACCCTGTTGCAACTCTTCATTGCAACAGTGCACACTGGCAAGCGGAGGCTGGTCATATCATCCTGCAGCATGTATTTCTGCAGCTACTTGGCTTCTAAAGTGGGTTTCAGGGAGGGGGGTCACTGGGTTTCGGGGGGAGTCATTGGGAAGTTGAAACATAGCAATGACATTTTGGCTATGCATTTAATACCTGATCTCAGCCAATACATTGTCTAGTGCACCTTCTTTATCCCTGAGCCTGATTGAAGTTTACATAGTGGCCAACATAAGGCACAACAGAATCCTATATGCATAACATCTAAATGTAGATCTTTATGCAAACCATGGATAACAATTTATCAGACTTGACCTGACAATAAACTCATATGTTGTAATGCTCAGTGTGTGGGTATTTCTGGGAAAAGAGTCACAGAGACAATTGGAGTGGGTTGTTTGGCATATGCTCAATTTTCCACTGTGTGTAAGGTATGGTGATCATGCAAGTATCACAAAGAGGAAACACTTAATAAAAAGGCATACTCATATAAAATATGACTGTGCCCATTTATGTCTAGATAAAAATATTCAAATAATTGCTTCAATAGAAAGGAAGTGCATTAGATTTGTCACCAGACAAGCTTCTCTGGGAAGAGTATTCCTCTTCTGTGGGAACCAGAATGGTGTAGTAGTTTGAGTGTTGGATGAGGATTTTGGGAGACTGTGGTTCAAATTCTCTATTGGCCATGGAAACCCATTGGGTGACCCTGGACAAGTCACACATGCTCACCTTCAGAGGAAGACAAGGGCAACCCTCCTCTTAGTAAATTCCCCCCACAAAAAAATTCCCAGGATAGAATTACCATAAAATGGAGTCAATTTGAAGGCACATTACAACAACATTCTTATTCCATAAGTCAGGACCAAAGCCCAAAATGCCCTCTCCTCAATTTCCCAGCTTGTGGGGAAGATTGTGACTGGTTCATCTCTGTTCCTGCTGCTCAGTCTGCTCTCCAGGTCCTAGCAGTTGATGGGCAACTTCAAGGTCCATGTTCCCTTTATCCAGTTATGGGTCATTTCCGGATGAGCCTGTTATAGCGCGATGATTCCACTTTCAACCTCCTATGGAATCCTGGGCTTTGCAGTTTTCGGAGGGGCTGGCGGGCCCCTCCCGAAACTGCAAAGCCCAGGATTCCATAGAAGGTTGAAAGTGGAATCATCGCACTATAAGAGGCTCGTCCGGAAACGGCCCTGGATAAGGTAGCCCTAGAGGAAAACTTTAGAGAGAAGATTGTGCCTTAGAAAGTAGGACACAAGGGCACAGTGAGATATTGACAAGGCTGTGGGTAGGGCTTGTATGCACACACAGAGACACCCCTATCATTTGATAAAGCATCAGAGTGCATTATGCTTCTTTAGATGTCTTTTTATGCTATTATGCTATCCCATTAAGTATTCAGTCCACAAATTTCAAGAATGGATTCTAGAAGCAAACATGAAGGATACAACGAATCTAAAAAGAAATTCATATTTGAACATTGTGTATATCAAGTGTCATTATCAACTTTGGATCACCCTCTTATTTCCTCTTTGATTTCCCCTTATACTCAGTATGATAAAATCCAATACATTTTTTCAAATAAGTATAGACTGATAGACACTGAGTTTGAGGAGCATATTTATCACATATTTAACCACGTTCCAAAAACTTGACAAAGTTTTATTATTGAACAACATACAGCTAAGCTCCACAGATTGGATTAAAGCTTAACCATTAAGAACAGAAAAGCTTGACACTGTGAATCTAGAATGAACACATCATCTGCATGAGATATTCTTGGGAGGGGAAATGCATTTTAAAAGACAAATTAAATATCAAGGATGGAACAGATTTAACACAGCATGGGAAGTAAAAAGCCATCTGTAGCTGATAGAAGACAAGGGACTGCACTGATGTACTAGCCTAGTAAGATGATTTTTTTTTTTGACCAACTGTTACTCCAAAACACAGGTGACTTAGGGGTCCACCCGTGATGCTGGTGCCTCTGTGAAACAGTGGGGAATATTAACTGAGAGAGAAGGCCTGCTAGAAGGAGGTATCCTTATGAGATCTTTTACACCTGTTTTTACCAGTACTAGTGCGGGGAAGAACCAGCCAGAGCTTCAAAAGTAACCTTAATTGTTTGATTGTGGGAATTGCAATCACACTACAATTTGAGCAGTCACACAATTACACAAGGCTAGCTGATGGAAAAGGATAACAACATTTTCAGGGTGGAGTGTGTGATATTTACCAGTCCAGCAGAGCGGCGAAGAAGCAGTGATGTGGCTTAGATGTAGAGTCTAAGGACAGTACACAAATAGGAATCAGAGCAGCAGAGTGACAACCAGAAGTTGGTGTACTGAGAGCTGGCTAGCCAAAAACTGGGGTTTAAATACTCTTTTTCTGCCTGGAGCGCAAAGGTACTAATAGATCTCTGGCAGAGTAAACAATGGAGTCCAGAAAGTGGACAATGGGGTATGGAATTAGTTAATGGGCATTAGATGACAAGGACTAATGGTAGTCCTGATAGCTCTTTAATTGTTGGACAGATGTGGGACAAAAGAAATTTGCTTGGTCAGAGGGAGAGGAGCTAAGACATTCAGCCACTCTGTGGGAACAGCTCAGATGCTATTGTCTTTTAAATGTCAAGTCATCGAAGGCTAACTGTAAGTCCATTATCGCTGAAGTTTTCTGGTGATTTCCTGATTATGACCTGGCTATGCCTCAAGGTCTCTTCTGACCTGATTTTCCAATGCACTTGTGAGGCTAGCTTTTCCTCTTAGCCAGCATGATCATGCAGCCATAGCAGGGTATAATTTATATTTATGCCAATTAATACATTTTGCCAATTAAATCATACCAAAGCATTGGGATGTACGGCCTACTAACACAACCTATACTACTTATTAATAGGTACATTACATTAGCATACTCTTCCTATAATCTGGCTTGGTAATTATACGGCTAGATACAGCTAATGTGGTCAGTAGCTGTATTCACATGCTAGTTACATTCTCTGGGTCAGAAGACATTTTGTATGTACAAAAGGGATATCTTGAGATTTCCAGAACTGCTTTGGTTCTTGGAGCTTTGAAAAGACTCACAAACTGTCTGTCTGTCTGTCTGTCTGCCCACCTGCCCGCCCTAGTGTGTTTGGTCTGTTTATAGCCAGATGCACTAGAAGGGGAGTCAAAATGGAGGTGTTGGGAATCTAAAGGAACTTGTCTTTCAGGGAAGTAAGTCTTTACTTGTTTTGCTCGCACACACATGAATAAATTGTTTGAACAGTTTTCTCACAGCTACATGAGGATATGAGGATTTCAATTCCTACTCACACTTCAGGATATTTTTTTAAAAAAAAAATGAACTTGTACAAAAAAATATGTGATTTTGTGCAGAATGTGTGGAATGGTTTTGTGCAGAAATCTTTTCACACAGTAAATAGTACATTTTGAGCAAAATGTTTTCTACACAAGACCACATGTTATAACCACACCTCAATGTCCCTGGTAGAAACCTTCACACATTCTGGGATCTGATGGGTGATACTAAATATGCGGAACCTTTCCCACATTTGTGGGAGGAAGGGCTTGCTTCTAAAGTCTAAATCCTATTGCTAAGCTCAATTACAGTAAACTTATTGAATGAATGGGATTTACAAAAGTGATAAGTTAACATTCAGCAATTGTTTTGGTGGGCTTATTCCAGGGTGGAGCCAGGTAGTTTTGGAAGTGAGACAGACCAGGTGCTGTAGTTTGTATTTTTGAGGAAGGCAATGACAAATCTGGCTAGGAACACCTTGGGGTTGCCGTAAGTCAACGAGTAGCTTGAAGGCACAGAACAACAATATATTCTATTAACTGGATTTAGACCTCTAGGCCTAAAGCCAGCTAGGATCTGGCTTTAGACCATCATGCTGGTTACGCAGAGGTCAATGCACCTGGGGAAATTGGAGACAGGGCTTGAACTGGCTCACCTTCCCCATCTCCATTTTAAAGCTATGTTACCTCTGAGAAACTTCTGAATAAGTTTTAACCTTGCAGGAAAATGCTCAAAGACAACAACAACAACAATCCTCCAGCTTTTCCCAGCCCCCACACTTGGGTCTGACCTTCTGTGAGTAGTGATTAGGTACTTTCTTTGCCATCAGGGAATGTCCTCTGCCACAGAAAAAATATATATGCATTGTACGTCACCATAGACCTATGGAGATGGGAATTGTGTTTTCTTAGAGAAGAATCTAAAGCTCTCCTCAGTAGCCAGCTCAGAGGCAAAAGGAGACTGAGATCTATCTTTATCTCTGGAGCAACTATGGAAAGAAGGAGAATGGTGTTGGAGGAGTGATTCCATCTTTCCTTCCATTTCAAGTGACCATACGGAAGAAGGATGCAAACATGATTGTCCTTTTAATATGAAGTTAGGATTGTAACTTCTTTATCACCCTTTCCGCAACTTACCTTTTCTCAGTGCAGGGGTGTGGTACTCGCACAAGCAGCCTCTTATGAGGGACCCTCGCGTTCGGGTTTCTTCAGCTTCGCACAAGCTTCCTGCTCTTGCAAGAGCCCCGCCTCTTCCTTTCACAGTGCAGCCTGGGACCTTCCCAGAGACCTTCCCAGGCTGCACTGAGACAGGAAGCGTGACCGGTCCGACTCCCGAGGCTCCGCACGCATGGCAAATGTGTGCGGGGCCCCGGAGCGATGTGCAACCATGCACCATTTTCGGCTTAAAGCCAAAAATGAGAAAGAGCGTGAGCAATGTCTGCCAGGTCCTGGAGCATCGCACAAATGCGAGTGCGTCATGTGGACCGCTTCTCACATTTGCGTGACGCTCAAGGGGCCCTTTCACATGGAAAATGCCATGCGAAAAGGGCCTATGTCTAGTGTGCACCAAGCTCAATATGCAACTTGAATCCAATTTGGCAAAATAGTCCAGTTTAGCCCATTTTACTTGGGTCTCCAACCAAAGCTAAGATTTAGGAAGCTGAATAGTTGTACCTGCCATTGATTACCACTGGAAATCAAAGAACTGCTATCATTTAGCCTTCCTTGTTTGTCAGAAAACAAAGGGGATCAAAATTTCAAGCCTTGTGGCACTTCCAGGAAGATTAGGCCTACCCAATTGCAGAGAAACAGGGGCTAAGGGAATTGTGCTACATATCTTTTGTATTCAGTTTTTTAAAAAAATATTAGAACAAATACAACTTTTTTTAAACTTTTTTTTTTCTGGTGAATCATGTTTCAGTTGAAGAAGTGCAAGGATTTTTGTGCAAGAGCAGGCTATGCCCACTAATGTGTTGGCCACACTGCATTTGCCATCATGTCTGCCATAAAAATTCAGTGTCCACCACGGAATTCGCCTCCATGACTGCAATTGCTGCCAAATGTCAGCCCCAGCCACAGTTGCTCTTGAAACAGGCAACTCTCTATGGCTGGTGGCAAAAAGAAAGCAAGGAAGACAGGAAGAGGATCAAGGACAGGATGAAAGAAGTGAGAGAAGAAAGCATCAGGTGCGGTTTTGCCATACTTAGAAAGGGAACCAAAATGACCTTGGGAAGGGAAGAAAAATGAACCTGGAGGCTACATAACCTGAACCAGGTCAAAAGATAATTTCTAGATGCTGAAGATTGTGGGGTAGGTCAAGACAGCATCAAATCAGAGGATTAATATAACATAGGTTTTGGAGCCATTGAACCAGAATGAGAGATACAAACTGCCTGAAATTTGCAATCCTAGAATGCAGGGCAATTTTCATGGTGCTAACATCAGTGTGTGGTGGCAGGGTCTATCAGTGGACAAAGAGAGGAAGGCCTGGAAAGGGGGGCAGGTGGCCTCTTGCAGCAAAAATTGGGAGTATAGAATTGAGTGAGAAGGATTGGTGCTATATTAACTGAGCTAAACCAAACCACCATCATTAACAAAAGTAGAATCTCAGACAGCCTGCTGCAAGAACACATGATAGAAAGAGCAGGGCTGGCTAGTGAAAATAATTGTTTCTCTGAGCTGTCACTGTGTCTCTGGAGTCTGCAAGACTTGGCAGAATTAAATATAATGAACTGAGACCTCAGCACAATTATTTATTTTCAGATTGGTGAAGTGCCATTTTCTTCCCCGTTCAGAAAATTAACCTCTGCAAAAGCCAACTTGCTCTACACAAAATTAATAAAGCAGAGCATGCCGGCAATAACTTACACATGTTTATTTATAGGAGATGTCTCCAGTGAGAAGGGTTAAGATGAAAAATTGACTCAAAGGACTTCATTCTGAGGGGATTTGCTCCAAGTCTGGCCTTCCGTTCACACTGTTCAAACTTGGAACTGCTAAAATGTGTGCCTCTCCCTTTGCCTGTGTGAAATTAGAGGTACTTATTATATTCTTTTCAGAAACATTAGCATAACCTTTCTAAAATGAAATGCCTTGATCCAGCAATAGGCACGTACAGGCAGGGTTTTATGTGTATATCCACTGCCGGATCTGGGGGCTGAGCATGTACAAAAATCAGGAGGAAGGATCTATGCACATGTGTAGTTCTCAGGTCTCTGGTCCAGTTACATACATGACAAAGTAGGGGTAAAACATCTGCCCACTTTCATACTTACAATGACATAGAAAGGCCACCCATACTAGGGATGGAAATAATATTCACTACTATGCTCAAGAAACCCCTGCAAGAGAAATGGAGCAGACTATTTCAAAGTCTTTCAGGGAAATTTCCTGTGCTAAATACATATGACTTTTTCTGTGCAAAGAATACATTTTTCCCCCACAGAAAATTGTTACTGGTGCAGAAAACATGTTTCCTTTTCAAGAGACAATGGCTGCAATCCTACATCATGTGGGCAAAGCATAACACTCTGCCTGTGCAGTTCTGCATACCTCCCCACCCTGAGAAGACATCTTCCCAGTGTTCTGCCACTGCCTTTTTTCTGGCTTAGGGGGAAGGAAAAGAGGATGACCAGGTAGCCAGGAGAAAATAACTGAGATTGTGCTTCCAGAACTTTAGTGACTCAATGGAAATCTGGGAGATTGAGATTAGCTCTGGTTCTGCAACTGGGGCCAGGGGCTCCTTAAGAAACTCCTAGCTAGTAAATAGTCATTGCAAGTCATTCTGGCTTTTGAAAGCTGTCTTGGAAACATTAGAGTTGGTGGATGCCATGTCAGTGGGATAGTGAATCCACTCCAAGTTTTAATCCAGACCTTAAAGTAGCTCTCCAAGATGCTGAACCCTATTGCTAAATAGCTTCAGCACCCTCGGATAGCTCTTTTAAAAGTTGCCAAACCCTACAATGGATTCACCAGCAGCAGCAGCCACTGCTACTGCTTGGGAAAGGGGTAGACATTGCATGAGCAGGTAGCAAATACATGTGTGCAACCCCCAGATTGTGAAAGTAAGAGGTGGCCAGTTGACTTGGGCATCCTAATAAATCGATGGCACCAGAGAGGATAGAAACCAACGACTTCCTGAATCTCAGCTCAGTGTCTTAGCTAATAGGCTAGGCCAGATATCTAAATTCAAGGCCTCAGTATGAGTGTGAGTGAAAAGAGCTGATTCAAATAGTTAAAAACATTTCACGAATCTGCAGTATCATCAGCATATCACATCCCCTTTGCATATGTTATCCTATTGCACATGTGCTCACATTGGAAACAGAATCTCATGCACAGTAGCTGTAGTCCCAGTGTCCCTATCTGTGCCACCTCACAGCTCCCTTCCTTGTCCATAGCTCTAACCCTCCATTTATTCAGACAAGCATGTGAAGACGGCTTATGCGAAGAATGCAATTACCATACAGTGTGCAACTTGATACAGTGACAACTTCCTGGCTCCAATTTCCTCTTTTTCTTTCCTTTACGAAGAAATCATATCACAGAGAACAAAATTAATGGATTTGCATGATCCTGAAAGTTATCATCTCATTGCATCACCCAGAAGCCTGATTTCCCCATAAAGTCAGTTTTTTTCACTCTTCCTTCATATATGGTGGGGCAGTTAAAAGCCAAATATCAGCTAGATCTAATATTTCTAGAAGTAGTCAAAAATTTAAAGTCAGTCTCCTTCTTCAATGGCATTCATATATCATTTTATCAGCAATCAGAGAGTATGCACTTCCATATAAGTCCCTCACAGGGCAAATGATATAGACAGCTTCCATAGTGGGGCTCTTTATAAATACAGACTAGTGAATGATTTTCTGCCATCACTACATGCAGAATTGCAACTGTTTCTATTAAGTGGCGTGTGCACAGTAGGTAGGGTGTTTTTTGGCATCTCCAACTATGCCCGCAGCAAGGGGAGTGACCATGTTGGTGGGCATAATTTGCATGGAGATGGTCTCAAGCCTCCTAAAAGTCCATTACATCCCATTTCAACATTGATTTGCACATACTGATGATGTGACATCATCATCTCAGAGACATTGTCTCCAGGAGCAACCCTTCTTTAGTTCAGTTATCTATGGGGTACATTGCTTCTCAGCCTTTTGGCAAAGATCATGTGTAGTGTGTGTAGTATCTATTGGGAGGGAGAACAATCCCATGGCACTCATAGGCATGTTTGGTGGGAACACAAGTGAGGACCTTCTCATTGAGTGCTCCTAGGCTGGTGTAACCACCTCCCTATGGAAGAAAGGATAACTCCCTCCTTGCTGTCCTTTTGCTCTTCTGTAAAATACTCTCTTCTTCCTTCCTTCCTTCCTTCCTTCCTTCCTTCCTTCCTTCCTTCCTTCCTTCCTTCCTTCCTTCCTTCCTTTCTTTCTTTCTTTCTCTCTTTCTTTCTAATTATATTTGTATGCCATCTTTTCTCCCAGAATGGGACTCATGGCAGATCCAAAAAAAAAAGTAAATACGTTGAAAACATATACAATAATAAAAATGAAAAACAACATAGAATATTAAAACAGGTTAATAAATAAATAAAAAGCTCCCCAGTTCACAGAAAAACCTGCTTAAAGAGACATATTTTTGTCCGCCGGAAAAAGGAGAAAGGCTTTCAGGAAATGACTATCATAGCTTTTAATGCCGAAGTGATTTATATATTTTTAAATATTACTATAGAACCCCCACCAACAGGAAGTATGATTTGAGTAGGGACTAGGATTTCAATCTGGGTCTGAATTCCTGCTTAGCTATGGAAGCTCACGAGGTTACCTTGGATGCATCACACTCTCTCAGCCCAGTGGATGACAATAGTTTGGCCAGTACACTGATGGCCCGACATAAAGGAATGGCTTGGCTCTTGGCCGTGTGGCTTTGTGTAGATACACGCCGAGCAAAGCCAGTTTGCAGGGAAGTTTTTCCCTAAAGCAACGGAGAGGCTTAAGTTGCCTGCCTGAATAAGATTTTGGAATGTACAACCATTAACGGCCGTGCCCTTACGTGCTTGTCCGGTGGACCTCTGCAAACATGTGGAGTAGGGTGGCAGAGAAACGTCAAGTATAGACTGAATTGTTTGATATCAAAATGATATCTAGTGCTCTCACCAGACATAACATAACTGGAGTAACAATCTGTTTTGGAAGACCTTACCTCCTTTCCACACACTATAGCTCACCCCATTGAATTCATTCTCTGTGAGCATTTTAGAGGGTTCGGATGGCTGCTCTGTGAAGAAAGGAGTGGGCACATCTGCTTCTGACTGCCCAGTTGTATTTGCCTCCAACACATTTTTATTATTTCTATCCAAGAACCTAAGCTGGAAAACATCATAAGGTAGATTTTCAAAAACACAACAATCAAGCTCCTACATGTGGAGATAGCTGTATATGTGCAGTTTGGCATCTGTCAAGCCCTGGGAGGGATACCTTTTTTGATTGCTTACTAGTAGAGAAAGAAGAGAGGAGGGAAGTGATTAAAATCAAAGAGAAGCAGCTGATCTCAGCATATTTATGGAAACATAGAGTGTACCCACCTTTTCCTTCCCCTGGGGCTGAAAGGAGTCAGATCCTCAGAGTACCTTCCTAGGACTTGAAAGCTGCCAAGCAATGGGAGCTTTTTGGACAGGGTGCAAGAGCAAGAGATTAGCCCTCTGCACGTATTCAAAACAGGATTTGTACTGGCTATTCCTTTCCATAGTTCTGTTGTCCCAGATGGAATAGCCTCTTTGTTGCAATGGGTAATTCTATCATTTTTGCTTTCTCACACATTTGGTTTAGAGAAAAAAAAGCATGCAGTCCTTTGTCCTGTGCGAGAAATCTGTGAGCCAGCATGGTGGAGTTGTTTGAGCATTCAATTACAGACCTGGAAACCAGGGTTCAATTCCCCACTTGGCCACAGAAATCCACCTTGGGCACTTCACTCACTCAAAGCCCCAGAAAACCCCATGATAGTTTTGCATTAGAATTGTCGTGAGTTAGAAATGACTTGAATGCACATAACAACAAGAAATGTAATTTAGGTAACTAAAACAGCTTCTTTCCCCATTTGCTCTGGCCAAATTCAACTGAGATAGCTATTTCTAGAAAGAAGAGGACTCTACCTGCTTGACTTTATAAACTGAAAGACAAAAAGACACTCAGAAAAACAGAGGTGGTAAGTCTAATTTAGCACTGATATGTTTGAATATACAGGGATGCTACTTCCAGTTTTTGAGAGCTATGCATCAAAAGCTGTCCACCTAAATGGACAAATTTGCAAGCTTCTATTTCGCTCATATTTGATTTTATAAAGAAGCTCGTGAAGATAAAGATATTTGCAAATTTTGGTAATTTATATTTAAAAAGGAATTGCAATTCTCATGCAATGCTTTAAAAGAAATTGCCACCATCATAGCTGAGGCATCCTGCCCAGCATGGTGTTCTCCAGGGTGGTTCTGAGGGACATCCTCTGTGCCTTGTGAGTGAGCCTTTTGCTCACAAAAATTCATCTCTCATTGTTAGCTGCCATGAGAACTCATACAGTCAGAGAGGGAGCATGTTGCAAGGAACTGGAGGCAGACAGCCCTTCATGGGTCTTCAAAGGAAATCTCTCTTCCCACTCTAATCCCTTCCCTTCTAATTAAATTCTCCCAGTGAGGATGGTGGTTATTCATCCAAAATAAAAACAAGCCTGCCAGATTTCCCTCAGTACACTCTATTACATGGAGGACTTCGGTATCTATTTGGGGTTGGGGGAGGGGGGAGTATACACTGTCCCAGTTTGGCTTTGAAACTCATCCTTTTGAAAAGACTTAACCAGCAGCTAGTGTAATCACTTGGGAAATATGGACTGTGCTCAGTAAAGATCCTTTATTCTTTGACTGTAGTTCCAGTGACTCTGGGGAGCCTCTATAGCAGATGCAGAAACTAGTTCTAAATCAGGAGAGAGAGAGAAACTGAGCAAAGTATCTGTTCTTCTCTTGTCTGTCAAATTCACTGCATTTGGATTCCCTTAAAAAAAAAAAAACTTTTCCCACTTAGACCAATTTTGTTTATGAACCTTGTCTACTGGCAGGCAAAAAAAGTAGCACATTCTCCCTGAGCTAATAGGATGCACCAGCCCATGCAAGCCCTTATTACTCCATGTTCCCATAGACAGAGTGAGGGTAAGACAGAACCAGCTCAGATGGCAAGAAAGAAGGCATCACTCTGTAGAGATCATAAACAGAAAGCCTGGGGGGAAAATTCTCCCTCTAGTTACTGGCAGCTGATTTGAGAGACATGCACTAATTTAGCAAGGAGGGATGTTCCCTGTTGGAGGAGGTATGTGCTTACCCAGACACACATACAGGTACATGTACCCTTTTCTTTCCTTTGCATCAGCGTCAAATTCAACACAACTGGTCCACCATCCCCAGCAGTGAAAAGCTGCCCATAATCTATGTTCAGAAATCAAAGGATCAAGAACATCTGCATCCACAGGAAGGAACTGAAGGGTTGTTAGCAGGATGTTGTTGTTTTTTAATTAAGAACTGTTCTTAATAACTGTTGATCAGCAGTTGATCATTAATAACTGTTGATCAACTGTTGATCATTCTTGTTCATTGTCACCTCTTAAGGAAACCAATAGACTCTGCAAATGAAAGGTTATAGACTCATTTGGTGAGCCAGCGTACTGGAGTGGTTTAAGCATTGGGTTATGACCCTGGAAACCAGGAATGATTCCACACTAGGCTGCCTGGCCCCTCCCGAAACTGCAAATCCCAGGATTCCATAGGATGTTGCAAGTGGAATCATAGTGCTATAACAGCCTAGTGTGGAAATGGCCCAGGTTTCGATTTCCTACTCAGCCATGGAAACCCACTGGGTGACCTTCAGCATGTCACATGCTCTCAGCTCCAGAAAACCCCATGGTAGAGTAGCCTTAGGGTCCACTCATAAGTCAAAAACAACTTGAGGGCACAAAACAACAGCAAATAGTAGTAGTGGTGGTAATTTGTATCCAGCCTTTTTCCAAGAATTGGGACTCAAGGAGGCTTACATTTTTTTAAAAAAAGAAATATAGTTAAAAACATAGAAAATGTGACTTTTAAAATAGAATTAAACTGGTCATGATATTAAAACACTTCAAAAGGCACATATGTACAACAAAGTCCCTTTTGCTCCCTTCAAAGTTCTGTGTGTGATATGTGTGGGTGTGTGCGTGTGCATGCCTTTAAGTGGCCTGTTGGGCTAAATACTCTGAAGGTAGTATTTATCTACCTTTGTCGCTGAGCACAAGTTGCTGATCAGTTGCATTCAAGGTCCGGACAGCTTTCTTTTGCTTCTCAGTTGTCCCTGACTGCTTGAAGAGTTTCATCTATCATCCATTGAGGCTTCTCTTTCTTTTTGGCTACAGATATTGTCTTTTTGCATTCCTCCCTGACAATGCCCCTGGTTTCAGTCCGGAGTTCTTCTGGCTCCTGGTCAATTAGATTTAGTAGTGCAAATTTATTTGTCATATTATCTTTAAATTCTGCTGGGACGTTCTTCAGGTTGTATTTCAGCATGATGGCTGCTTTAGTGTTCTTCTTTAGCTTTATTCTAACTTGCTATTAGCAGTTCATGGTCTGTGCCACAACCTGCTCCTGGTCTTGTTTTTGCAGAAAGAATGGAGTTTCTCCATCTTCTGCTTCCAGTTATGTAGTCTAGTTAATTTCTATATTGACCAGCAGGTGATGTCCATGTATACAGTCATTTCTTGGGTTGCTTGAAGAATATATTTGTGTTGAACAAAGTGTTAAATTCACAAAATTTTATCAGTCATACTCTTGTTTCACTTCTTGATCCTTGGCCAAATTCTGCTATAACTTTTGGTTCTACTCCGTTTCTTACTCTGTTCCAATCACCTATGATTACCAACATGACCTATTTTAATGTAATCAGTTTCCTCATGGACCCTAGAATCTTTCCATTCTTTCTTTTCTGGCACTGTATTGGGGCATAAACCTGAAATATCATTATATTGATGGGTTTTCCCTGAAGACTTATTAATACTATTCGTTCAGACTTTGCATTATATCCCTTGACTGGTTTTGCTATATCTCTTCTCACTCTTAATACCACCCCATTTCTTCTCAGATTTTCATTTCCTGAACAAAATGCTATGTAATCTGACTCAAAATATTCCATTAGTCTCCACTTGAGCTCACTCACCCCGAGTACTGCAATATTTATACATTCCATTTCTTCTTTTACAATGTCTAGTATCTCCTGGTTCATACTTCTCACATTCCATATTTCTATAATGTGTGTTATTCTGCTTCAGATTTTCACTTCGCCTCTGAACAGATCAACAATTGAACATCTTTTTGGTTTGATTTCAGTTGCACCATCAGCCATAGATTTACTCATACTTGTCCTCTTCCCTAGCAGCTCATTGAATGCCTTCCAATCTGTGAGGCTAATCTTTTGTCACTATCTCTTGTTTCATTTAAGAATGTCTCATCATAGAGTTTTCAAGGTACAAGGCTTCAGGAGTGGTTTTCAACTGCTGCCTTCTGTGAAGTATTAATGTCACCCTCCACTACTGTTTCTGCCCAGTAAATGCTTGGCACATTTGTCTGGCTCCTCAGCAAAAGCCTGTCTGACATGGGAGACCCTACTGCTGCCATCAGCATAATCTCTTGCCTCACAGGAGCACTCAATCCCACCACCATGGAAAGGCACTACAATCGTGAGAGTGTTGAGATGCCACTGGTGAAAAGATTCTTTCACCACTACCATCCAATATTCCTCATTTGGCACATGAACCACAAAAAGATCCTCAGAAGACAAACCTATGATCCAGGTATGGGGATAACACTTCCAGAGCCCCATCATATCTGTTTTCCATCTTCAGTCTACTAACTAACACCTGAACAGAGGCTGGGTTTCTGTCTGGAATGGCCATTCTGGTCGCCTAGCAACCTGTTGCTGGGCAGCTTCTATGACACCCAGGATAGCTACTCCCCTGACTCCATCGTAGTCCCTTTTCTGGGAAAGATGAAGACTGGTTCAATTAAGACTCAGTCTCCTCTGGCAGAATTCACAAGTGGAAGTGCTGAATCTCTTGGATCTCTCTGAGACTAGGGCCCTTTTCGCACGGGTCTCCTGTCATGTGACAGCCCCGTGAGCCTCGCGGGAGTGGGAGCGTCGCTCCGCACGACGCACTCCCACTTCCGCCGGGCTCACGGGGCTGAAGCGGCGCGAGCACGGGTTTTTTGATTTTCACTTCAAAGCGACAATCACCCACGCTCGCGCAACGCTCCCGGCGCCCGCACGCACTTACCTCTTGTGCGGAGCGTCGGGGAGGTGGCCGGGTCGCGCTTCCTTCCCTCCGCCCCTGCAGAAGGAAGGGGCAGGGCGGGGCGCTAGCGTGATGGACGCAACACCTCCTGCTTCGCGTGCGCGCGCGTGGGGGGCGGACGCGACAAGCTCCTTTCTCGTGCGCGCGCAGGGGGGATGGACGGGACAGGCTCCTTTCTGCGCGCGCGGAGGGATGGACGGACGCGCGAGCCGCCGCCACCTCCGGGAGGCTGCCGCTTCCTCGCTCGTTCCTTCACCTGCGGAAGGAAGGTGGGGGAAGCGGCAGCCTCCCGGAGAAGGCTTCTTGCGCGAGCCGCCCTCCCCCGCTTGCGCTAGAAGCCTTAATGCAAAAAGGGCCTAGTTTTAGCAAAGTAAATCAAACAAACAATATGCAAACTTCATTGCTAAAAATGTTACTAATTACATTTAAATGTACCTTCAAACATGTATACATAGAGAGCCTAAGCACTGGCTAACTACAGAAAACTTTCAAGAAAACCTCAGCAGAGTCTGCACTTGCCATCTTGAAGAGGAAGAGAGAAGTCTTTTATGTACTTACAAATGCACATGGAAGGTCCTCTGTTCACATGGTGTGGTTGATTAGATACATCTCCACAATGGGTGTGAAAAGTTCTAGAGGTAGCACCTATAGGGTAAAGGCATGAAAAAAACCCTTACTGTCTAAAGTCCCATTGCTCTAATAGCAAATGGGTTAAGAGAATGCTTAGTTGGGAAGTATTTTCCAACAAAGCCCAAAAATTGTTCCTATAAATTCAGTCATAAAACACAGCATTAATTTCAATGCCAGTCAAATTAAAAGGAGCCATCTAGTTCACTTGTCACATTTCTTGCTGAACGTATGCCCTCAGGCCAATGTCATTGTTGAGTTATTCAGATCAGTCCAGTCACTCTGGTAGCTAAGTGAAGTATGGCACCAGTCATGTGATAAAAAGTAACATGCAAAGTCTCTTTTTAAGAAACCATGGCCAATTTCTTACAAAGTTTGCAACTCCTTCTCCTCAGAAATCCTGCCTTTCATGTCATTTCTCTTGTAATGATTTAATCTGCAAAGAGATTTAACATATTCTCTTTGATTTTTTGCTCCCCTCCGTATGCACACACCTCACTCTTCCAAGTGTCAGTCTGAATGCTCTCATAAACAAGTTTAGTCTTCATAGCTTAGTCTTTGATATATTCAGGATGTAAAGAGATGGTTCTCAGTTTGATCCAGCTATGGTCCCGGTTAGTACAAGGGGAGCTTTGCTCTGTGTGTGAGAAAGAGAAAGACAGAAAGTAAAAGAGAAGAAGGAGTATCCATATATTCTTATTACGGGAGTGGGGAACAAGTGGACCTTCAGATGTTATTGAGCAGCAACTTCCATCAGCCTTGGCCAGAAAAGCCAAAGATGATGGACGATGGGCAATGTAGCCTTATAACAGAGACCCACAACTCTACCTCTACCTTATCACACAACTAGGGCTGGATTCCCCTTATCTGTGAACTAGTAATGGACTAAGTGATCTCAATACAAATCATATAAAAATACAGAGTGAGTACTGTCATCTACTTGTGGTGCCTCACATGTGCAAAGATGTTGAAATGTGGGGATATGTGCATAGTTCCAGTCCAAACATGGAGAAGAAATAACCAGGAAATGTAGCTCCGTCAATGTTTTCCTTAACTCAAAACTGGGCCATTTTCACCGTATAGTGTTATACTGCTGTTATTCCACTTTCAACCTCCTGTGGAATTCTGGGGTTTGTGGTTTCCTAAGGCCAAACTACTCTTTGGCTGAGAATTCCAAAGGCCCCTCTCTAAACGGCAAAGCTTAGGATTTTATAGGATACTGAAAGTGGAATAATAGCATATAACAGTGTGGTGCAGAAATGGCCTGAGTCAAGGAATGACTCATTTATAAGAAAGGAAAAATAAATTTCTCACACTTATAAAGATGGGTTCACCTACAAAATCCCATCTGTTGGATAATTTTCACATTTTTAATTAGCATCCTTTGAATGCAACCAACTTTTGAATGTTACCTTCATCTTTAAAAGTAAGAGAGGAAATCTGGCCAGTCATTCAAAACTAAGTGAGAATTTCATTTGGTTTATTTTTATCATAACTTACCAACCTTTGCAAAAACTGAATCTCAAATGCAAGATAAAATGATAATGACAGGTTTCTTCATCCCTACAAGTGGATAAGAATTTTGTTTCAGTTTGCTTTTGCTCAAAAGTTATCAAAATGTAGAAAACAAAAAATGTGGGTGAAAACAGGGATAGAAATAATTTCTTCTTCTATTCTTGGAGAAGAAAAGGGAAGACCTCAAAATTCATCCCTCCCCCTTCCCTGCTAAATTTGAAGAAGTTTTGCTCCCTTTTTTTCCCATTAGGTGAAAGCACTGTATGATTTTGTAAAAAAAACACACTGGTTTTGTAGAAACAAAATGTTCACAAAAATAAGTAGAAATCTTGAAATACAAAAAATGTAGAAAAAACACCTCATAATTTATGAAAATATCTTTGGACACCCTTTCTTGCCAAAGACAAGAAAATTGAAAATATTCTTTGCATCTCTAGGAGAAAGTGAAATTAACAGATTTGTCCATTCTATAAGTCCAGCTTCACAGAACAAAATAAACAAACAGTAGACCAGGTTCCCCTAGTTTTTAATTTTTTAAGATTGTCTTTATACTCTCATTCTCTGGAATTATTCTTCCACCATCTTCTGAATTTGCATCCTTGTTTATAGCTTAAGATAGTTCCTTTGTTTGCTTGTTTTTCCTTGCCTAAGCTTCTGGGCTCCATGTAGCCAATGTTTGTTCTGGGAGATCTCTGTCTTTTACTTATTTACACTGGTATTTTGGGATGCTTTTTTCCATCTTCTCTTTTGGAAACATATTACTTTGCTTGTTGTCACCCAGCCAAAACTAAGCACATCAAAGTCTCAGTCATTTTTTCAACAAGAGAGATAAGTACATGCCAGTTGGCTGCTATCCCTTCACTTCAGCAGCGAGTTTAACAGGGAAGGTGTGTGGCATTCCAGTCAGTGCAGCTGAACTTAATAAATGAGCTCTCTGAAAGCTCTCTTATTATGAAATGATTAAGGGCAGCAAATTCAGGATAATTAGTCATAATTCTCTGAGTCACCTCTAGTGTCAAGGGGGGAAATTACCAGTATCCATGACCCTTGGCTTGCAAACCTTTTGATTCATTTTTATTGCTTTGGTAAACCGAAATTGAATTCTCCTGAAATATGTTCTATTTTTTTTCCTTTTAAAGCTAGTCAGCACACAACCATTTTAAATGAGCAAAATATAGGCACATTTATCTGAATCAGTGGTGCATAGCATGTAAGGATAGCTTAAGCATGAACATTCGTGGCCTAACCTCTTAGCTTAGCTAACAGCTACAGGTGCTCCTTTTTTCTCTCAATTTATCTTTTGGCCATCAAGGGCCCTATCACACTACACTATTACAATGCTATTATTCCAGTCTAACTGCCATGACAACATCATATTGAATCCTGGGATTTGCATTTAGGAACCAGCATTCAGAATGTTTAGCCAAACAGCTCACAGGCCTCACTAAACTAAAGATCCCAGAATTCCACAAAATGTTACCATGGCTCTTACTTAATGCTAGATAGTGCCAGCTGTTTAAAAAAAAACTGGGAATACCATCTGTATAACATTGCCTTGTATCCAGTCTTCTACAGCATTCCTCTCAGAAATCAACCTAGTTAAGGGTCATCAAAATGAATAAAGGCTGTACATAAGCGTGACTATAAGATATACACATTTGAGATATAAATGGGTTTTTCAAAACTAACGGATAAAAGTTGGATTCAATGTTAATTGAGTTCTTAATTTTCTTCTGTAACAAGTAAATGGCATATGAGCTCAATAATGGAGACTTTAATTAACAAACTGATTGTTATAAATGCTTGGTTTGGGGGTCTTGTCATTACTGATAATGTTTAACAACTGCATAACTCCATTTTAAAAATGAATGTTATTTTTTGAGTGTAGAGAATCCTATTAACTTCATCTCTGTTCTGAATTCCTACGCACATCGAACGCTTTTGAGATTTAATTTTGTTTTGCTTCTCGACACAATGTTGAGGCTATTGTTTCTTTATACAAAATCAATAAACCATGGGATATGATTGAACAGACATCATCGACTTGAATATAGATTGTAGCTCTGTTGGGTCTGTACAATCACGTGTAACATCTTCTATCAGGGGGAGATTCTAGCTCATCCAAAGGTAAGGTAGGGTACGTTTCACTGGGACTCAGCAATCCAGGGAGGGCCAGCCCAAGCTGCAATCACAGTACCATAAGGAAAACAACTGAGGTTAAATAGCAGATTATGCTTGAGGATGTTTATGGATCTACATGTCATCATCCAGATTTTCAGAGATTTGCTCATAATAATTGCAACAATGTTAAAGGAAAACAAAAACACATTTCTAATAATAGGGAAACTCAAAGAATTTTGTAGGCAAACATTACAGAGCAAACTCATTTGGTGCACAGCTACCAAAATGATTTGCGGATTATGGACTGCTGCTCTGGAATCAACATGCTTGCCAAATTCAGCACAGAAGTCTGAAGGCTATTTTTTCAATAATTTTTAAGAGGTTCCTCCCACCCCTACTGCCCAGCAAGCAGTTCAGAGCTTATGGAAAGTCTACACCTGCTACACAGAATGAATTGAATCTTGAAATGCCTGTGGGAGGGGTGATAGCTGATAATCTGCCATCCTTCACAGATATGTTGTGGGGGGGGAATAAGGCTACCTGTGTCTCTATGTCACAGTTGTCCCTATTTCAATCTACATGGCAATTCCAAGCTGCTAGAAAACCTGTTTAAAAGGGATTTGAAAAACTGAAATCTGTCTTCATACTACCTTATGAACATTTTTCATGTACCTGGCTATTTTTGTGGGTTTTTAAATATATATATGGACCAGTATTCTATATCAGTTACTTAGTTCAGTATATTTCATTAAATAACCTCTCCTGGCCTGACTGCTTTCCAAACTCGATGGAAATACCATTCACCCATTCTCCAGTCACTAGAAGAATGGACGCTCTCCTCTCCTCCCATGCAGCTGATGCTCAGCATTTAAGGAGCTTGGGTAGGGGGAGCATTACAATCATTGCAACAGTGTCACAATTGCAAG
The DNA here is from genome assembly GCA_948474755.1 of Ctenosaura bakeri. Classification (NCBI taxonomy): domain Eukaryota; kingdom Metazoa; phylum Chordata; class Lepidosauria; order Squamata; family Iguanidae; genus Ctenosaura; species Ctenosaura bakeri. The sequence continues at coordinate 689,533 of CAOLHI010000137.1, read as the reverse complement.
TAAGTGGTGGTCATGAATATGGAACAATCATCTAACAGTGATTAACAGTGCTGTTTTCACAACGGTTACTTAGTCATGATTGTGATACTATTTCTGTAACTGTAATCCTTCCCAACTTACTTTTCCAGGTGGTCCTTTCATAAAGCATACTTAAAGGCATTAAAACACAGTCATTCAAAATAAAATAATAAATAGACAATATAGCCCATTCCCCTTGAGCAGTCAATCTCCAAGACAAAAAGTCTTCACCTGGTTGCAGAAAGACAGCAAGGAGAATGCCAGCCTAACCTCCCTAGGAAGGAAGTTCCAGAGCCTTGGAGCAGCCACCAAGAAGTCCTCTCTCATGTTCCCACCTGGTATAGCTGTGAGCATGGTAAGACATAGAGAAAGGCTTCCCCAGAAGATCTCAAAACATATGGGAGAATGCAGTCCTTCAGAGAACCTGCACCTGAACTGTATAGAGCTTTACCGGGGATGTTTGCACAAGCCCTTTCAGCAATGGTACTGAGCAGGGGGTGACCCTCCATGATCAACTATATTTTATGCAAATTCTGGCCTTATATTTTCTGGACTACCTTTAAGCCCACATTAACAATCACCTGACCTGGAAGGAGTTCCTACCAGTCCCAGAATTTCTTGTGGATAAGCCAACAGGACAAAGGGATAGCTGATAGGATGGACAAGGTACCACTGTGAGTGAAGGAAAGACAGCCTCCAAGCTAGGAGGTAGTCACATACACAGGAGTTCTAGCCCCTCCCGTCTGCTGACTCATGACTCTACCTCACCTGAAGCATCTCTCCCTGGACATTGCCTTATTTGGAAGGCAGTTTGTGATCGGAGGAAACCTCATATTACCTGCCCCTCTGGACATTTCCTTATATGGATGGAAGTTTCTGGACATTACCTAATATGGGGCGGGGGGTCTGTGATTGGTAGAAAAATGCCGCAGTGGGCATGTATGCTGTTTACCTGGATAAAAAGGCCATGCCAAGCCTCTGGCCTTTGTCCCAAACCTCCGGCACCCTGCTGCAGCAGACTTTTATATGTTTGTACCTAATAAATCTGGCCTCTAGCCTTTGAACCAAGAAACGTCTGGTCATTTGCCTGTTTCTCAGAAAAAGCTGTCCTTCTTAAGGGCATAGAAGGTGACACCATCATAACTAACGATACTGATCTTGGGGTGGTAGAAGAGGATGATGACTCCTGCTAGGATTTTCAGGCCCTAGATATCACTAGCGTATTTACCCAGCGTTACCCAGGATTTTATATTCCTCTTAAGGACCTCACCAAGCTGTCTTCTCCAGTACCTGTAACTTTTCCCCATATTCCCCAATCCAGTCTGTATTCAGAGTTATTTACATACACAATTTGGAGTCCTGAGGAAATACACTGTCCTCCTCCTTGCTGTTAGGCTTCATCTCCATAGCAACCGGCCTATTCCAGTACCAGTAACTTATCTCCATATTTCCCAATCCAATCTGTATTCAGAGCTGTTAACATAACAGAGGTTTGGTTTCTGAGGGAATACACTGCCCTTCTTCTTGCTGCTAGGCCTCATCTCCATAGCAACCGGCCTGAGACCCAAGAGCTCTCCAGCTGAGAATTCTAAAGTCCCCTCCCTGAACTGCCAACCCCAGGATTCCACAGAATCTTCACAGCCAGCCAATGATATGAGGTCTTCTTGCCTCATTCAGCCAATCATATGAGGTCTTTGCCTGCCTGACACAGACAAATAGACAAACTCACAACATTGACTTTTATATAGTAGATGAGACAGTATGTCCAGGTGTGGAAGTGGCCCCTGTTCATTCCCTGCCCAAGATTTCTAGAGGAAATGAGGAGGAGCAGGGTGGAATCTTTACTTGAAATTCTTGGAGAGATACTATTGGTCAATATAAGTAATACTGTACAATATGGACCAATTGATTAAAAATAAAGCAGTTTTTTCAAGGGACCTTTCACACAACATAGGCCCTTTTTGCACATTACTTGTTTGCGCAGCTGGGGGGGGGCGTCTCGCACAAAAAGCCTCAGAAGTAATGCTGCTGCTTTCCTGCTGCTTGAGTTCTGCAGTGCTTCCTGGTTGTGCAAGCATCGCGCGAGCGCCCCACCCCTTCCTACCACAGTGCAACCTGGGAATTGTAGGCTAGCGCTGCGGCAGGAAGCGCGACCGGCCCGGCTCCCAACGCACCGCACAGCAGGTAAGTGCGCATGGGCCCTGGGAGCATTGCGTGACTGTGCACCATTTTCGGCTTAAAGCCAAAAATAAAAAGGTGCGTGTCTGCTCTGCATCCGGCTCTTGAGTGTCGTGTAAATGGGAGTGCGTCATACGGACCGCCACTCAAGGGACCCTCTCGCAAAAGAAACTGCGTGCGAGAAGGGCCTTAGTTATAACATTATGATTCCATTTTAACGGCCATGGTTCCAAACTGTGGAATTCTGGGATTTGTCATTTTCTCAGGTATTTAGACTCCTCAGGGAGCTCTTTTGGTGCCTCTGACCAAACCACAAATTGCAAAGGAATGCAGCCATGGTAGTTAAACTGGTCTCACAGCACTATAATTGCGTTATGTGAAAGGCCCCTGTTTAGCAGAGGTTCTGGATTTGTCACTTTGCCCCCTCCCAACACACACACATCCACACACTACCACCATTCTGTGAATAACATTTAAGAGGTCTTTCCCAAGTGTTTGACAAGTAATTCTTTTGCAGTATTTGATAATTGACATATATATGACAGTAATTCTTCATGGTCTCTGGCAGCCATTGTATTTCATGTTTGATTGTTGGCATGCACTGATATTTAATATCCTGATGTATTTTGATGGCTCATGTTATTACAACATCAGTATTTGATAGCTAGCAATTTATTTCATTTTATACTGATACATGCCAAAATTAAAGAGACAGGAGAGCACCTAATGTATAAAAATCTCCTTTTCTTTTTTTAAATTGAGGTACATTCACTTTCAGGAAAGAAATTCATAATTGAGATCCAGCATTTCATTGTCAAAACTGAGAACTATCAAAACTGAGGATATTTGAATATTCATAGATAGTATTTGTTTCACCACAAATCTCAGGGAAATATGCCCAAATCAGCCTCTCCAGTAACAAGCTCTTGGGGGATTTGGGTTAACTGGGAAGTGTCTTTGTTGTCTGTTGGGAAAGATCCATGTTTATATGCTGTCCACATTTCCAAATAATTTGGTTGATAAACACAATATGCAGGCACTTGAAGGGAAAGGAACTCAGTGTCTGGGAAGAAGTCTTTATCAATTAGATCTGCATTTGATGAGAACTGAGGCTGAAACACAAAAGAGTTGTTACTGGAGGCTTATTCCTCTGACAATCCCAGGAAGAAGAGCAGATGGAAGGCACTCATGATTCCAGCTGATAATCTTTCTTCCCTATTGGGACCCTTCTGAAAGGGAAGCCAGGTAGAGTATGAACAGCTGTCATTCAAACCTGTCATTCATGTGTCTTCAGCTGCATAGTTAGCATCTCAGTGGAAATGCATGCTTATGTCACTGACTTGCTGATTCAAAAAAATAAACAAAAACAAAACAGAAGCACAACCCTATAATTTATATCTCAATGACATACTTCTTTCAAGCCTCAAACCTCTGTGGTTCAGCAGCATTTCTTTTGCATATTCAGTTCTTAGAACTGACCAGGACAATCCATTTAATTTGTAGTAGGATAGCCAGACTTCTTTCTGGGTTTATCAGAGGGATCACCCATATAATATCCCTGTTTAGTATTTCAATCTCAATTGTTATCAGTGGAGATCTAATTGACAAAATACTTTTCTGAAGATGCTTGTTTCCTCTCTTCTGAAAAATTTTGGACAATTTAACAGCTACATCCTTTGGGAATGTGACCAGCTTGTTGAGTCTAAGGTTTTCCCCAGGAGACAACTAAATTGAATCTCTAAAGTAAGTGAGGGCATGGTGAACCCTTTCAGAAGCCACTAAACTCTTGGTCTCAGTAGCCCTGGCTATCATAGGAGGTGAGCAATGCTAGAACTTACAGTTCAACAATGACCAGAGGGCCTCACAATTCCCTCCTATGCCCTAGAGCATTAATGTCGTGATGTGAGATAGTTTCTCCTAGTTCCAAAAGACAGTGTGGCATAATAAAGTATATTAGTTGGATCAGACAAATCAACATCCCTATGAAACATGCTAAGCAACTTTGGTCACAAGGTTATCAAATGGATAAACATGAGCATTATTTCCTTAGGTAACTGAGGAAATATAGCCAACCAGCAAGTGGTGAATAGCAGGGATAGAAAGACTATTCAAATGCTGAAAGAAAGAAAAAAACTGAAAAAGGGGCTTTTTGAGTGTCTGAAATCCCAACAAGGAAACTCCTCTTCAAGCTTGTTATTGGTTTCTTCCTCCAGTCTTCAAATAGACTCACCTCTCAATGTCAGCAAGTGGGTGCAGAAAAGCCAGAAAAGGGTCCTGGAAGACTAGATTCCAGATCCCCAGGGGTTTTCCTCAAACACCCTCCTGATGTCATGCAGGGCAGGCAAAAGGGAAAGACAACTGAGGATCCTGGAAGGCTACAGCCTTATGGATCTTTGGCTGCTTCCCCTTCTATGTCATATGGAGGCAAGACAGGAAGAGCTCCCCCACTGTCAGAAACTTCTCTGAGTCCTCTTTGAAAACGGTATAATTTTCAAAAAATATCTGGCAGTGGGGACAAAATTGATTAAATTATTCATTCTCTGTTGTAAGAACAAATAATTTGTTCCTTGGTGAATTGTATACATAACAGTGTTATTCATTATTGATTATGGTCATTGGTTGAATGTTTCAGGCTACCATGTTTTCTGTGTCATGCCATTGGTTCCACAGAGGCTTTCTGTTTGAAATTACTGTCACTGATTTCAGTTTGAAAGTCCTGAAACTACTGTAATTTTCAAGAGCTCATTTACTAGTAGCTTTCAATGTACCTAGAAAACACAGGTCCAAAGTCTCATTATCAACACTTTCTTCAGATCATAATGCTTAATGTGGAGCCCACAGGTGTAGTCCCATATGTATGGGGAAAGCAATGTGAGATTATACAAATGAAGCCTAGCCAGTGCTGAATGTACAGATGCGGAAGATATATCACTTTTTTCTCTCTCTCACATCTTGCTTTTTAAAGGGAGGGAGGGAGGAGATATTCTACCTTAAATATTAAGAAATATCTGCATGTTGGTAAATTCTTCAAAAATGAACTGAAGCCTAATAGTCGACCCTTCTGCACTGACTGAATTCAATGGGTAAGTTTGTTCATGTAGATGGTCAGGGTGTATCTGCCTGCCACTTAGACATTAAAGATGAAAACCTGTTGGGAAAACAACAGGAAGAAGTGTGACTTCCTCTTCATCATCAATACTAACATGGATCAATTGATAGATAGATGGCAAATTACTCACAGGGGGAAGAGAAAAGGCAGAACTACTTAATACATTCTTTGCCTCAGAGTTTTTTCCCAGAAGGATACAAGCACTCAACCTGGCGGTTGGGGAGCAGGGTAGGAAGCAGAGGAAATGAGGCACATAATAAGTAGAGAGGTGGTACAGGAATACCTGGCCGCATTGGATGAATTCAAGTCTCCAGGGCCAGATGAATTGCATCCTAGGATATTAAAAGAGCTGGCAGAGGTCATTTCGGAACCGCTTGCTATAATCTTTGAGAAATCTTGGAGGACAGGAGAAGTTCCAGCAGACTGGAGGAGGGCAAATGTTGTCCCCATCTTCAAGATGGGGAAAAAAGAGGACCCAAATAATTATCGGCCAGTCAGCCTGACATCAGAACCCGGAAAGATCCTGGAGCAGATCATTAAACAGTCAGTTTCTAATCACTTAGAAAGCAACGTGGTAATCATGAGAAGTCAACATGGATTTCTCAAAAATAAGTCATGCCAGACTAATCTTATCTCTTTTTATAATAGAGTTACTAGCTTGATAGATGAAGGGAATGCTGTGGATGTAGCTTACCTCGATTTCAGTAAGGCCTTTGACAAAGTTCCCCATGACATTCCTGCAATGAAGCTAGTAAAATGTGCGCTGGACAGGGCTACTGTTAGTTGGATTTGTAATTGGTTGACCGACCGAACCCAAAGGGTGATCACGAATGGCTGCTTTTCATCCTGGAGAGAAGTGACTAGCGGGGTGCCACAGGGTTCTGTCTTGGGCCCAGTGCTGTTTAATATTTTTATCAGTGACTTGGATGAAGGAATAGAGGGCATGCTCATCAAATTTGCAGATGATACCAAATTGGGAGGGGTTGCTAATACGCCAGAGGACAGGATCAAAATTCAAAAAGACCTGGATAGATTGGAGAGCTGGGCCAAGGCAAACAAAATGAAATTCAACAGAGAGAAATGTAAGGTCCTACACTTAGGTAGAAAAAATGGAATACAGAAATATAGGATGGGGGACACATGGCTGGATAACAGTACGTGTGAAAGGGATCTAGGAGTCTTCATAGACCACGAGCTGAACATGAGTCAGCAGTGTGATGCGGCAGCCAAGAAAGCCAATGCAATTCTCGGCTGCATCAATAGGAGTATGGTGTCTAGATCGAGGGAGGTACTGGTACCACTCTACTCTGCTTTGGTTAGACCCCATCTTGAATACTGTGTCCAGTTCTGAGCACCCCAATTCAAGAGGGATATTGACAAGCTGGAGCAAGTCCAGAGGAGGGCGACCAAAATGGTGAGAGGTCTGGAAACCATGCCCTATGGGGATAGACTTAGAGAGCTTGGGATGTTTAGTTTGCAGAAGAGAAGGTTAAGAGGGGACATAATAGCCATGTTTAAATATTTGAAGGGATGCCATGTAGAAGAAGGAGAGGGCTTGTTTTCTGCTGCTCCAGAGACCAGGACAAGGAGCAATGGATTCCAACTGCAGGAAAGCAGATTCCACCTGAACCTCAGGAAGAACTTCCTGACAGTCAGGGCTGTCCGGCAGTGGAATATGCTGCCTCAGAGTGTAGTGGAGTCTCCTTCCTTGGAGGTTTTTAAGCAGAGGCTGGATGACCATCTGTCGGGAGTTCTTTGAGGGTGTTCCTACATGGCAGGGGGTTGGACTAGATGGCCCCTGTGGTCTCTTCCAACTCTACGTTTCTATGATTCTATGATTCTATGATAGGTGTTCCTCTTTTAAGAGTTAAGCACTGAAAGCACTGGGCCTTAGTGGCTGAATCTGGCCATTTAACCTTTTCCAATTAAAAGAAAAAGAAAAAGAAAAAGAAAAAGAAAAAGAAAAAGAAAAAGAAAAAGAAAAAGAAAAAGAAAAAGACAGAACTTGTTTCCACCTAGAACATGAAAAAATTAGCAAATTTTGGAAAATTTGTGTCCAAAATAAACAAATAAAACTGTTAACATTCCTAGTGTGAAGAAGGAGAAGGGAATGAGATGGTTTCTAAGTGCATTTTTAAAAGTATGTGGATTGGTGGTGACAGACTCAGTTCCCTCCACAGTGAAATATAAAGCTTCTGTTCTACCAAAGTTTGAACATTTTTTTTAAATCTATCATTTTGGGGAGACTTTTTCAGAAGATTGATCTTCTTCCTTTCCACTTTTGAAATTAATGAGTAACTAGTAAAGTTGCCATTTTTAATTTATTAGGTGTCTTTTTTGTTATAGTTCTCCGGAGCTATCTTTTAAATGACTTTTTTTGTGTTTATGATGCCTATCTTTAAAGGGATTTGTTGTTGTTGTTGTTGCATCATGATTTGCTTTTATCAAAAAAATTTAAAAAATAATGGAACCACCTTCCAAATCAGCCTATAAACAGCTATACAAACAAACAAATAAACAATTTGCTTTGAGAAGCTGAAGGAGTGTGGCTAATGGTTAGACAAACCTTCCAGATAAAGACCTCCTACTTTGTGAACGTGTAACCAGAATATCAGGATTTTAAAATGCATGTGCAGATAGCAGCTGTTGCTGGAGAAACTGTCCAGATGTGGAGGAGCTTTCCTACTTTGTTCCAATACCAAAGAGATAATGTCTGATCCTTCTATGTGTAAAAAGCCTTCGCAAATGCTCCTGTCATTCAAAGTTTCACAAAGGAAATATAATTTGTGCATATCCGTCTGCAGCCCAGGCAGATGGAAGCACAGCAGGTAGATAAATACAAGCATTCTCTCCCATGAATGGCTTCAAAAGAAAGGTCATTGATAAGACAGTAAGTAAAGTGAATGGAGATTAGGAGGAACATCTGTTTATTTAGGATAGAGAGAGAAAAAATATTCATTGCTTTGCAAATACATTTCTGCTCAGAATCTTATCAGTGGGCATCTGCTTAATTCCAGACTCTGAGCAATCCTTAATATTAGACTTCCCATAGAAGAAGAAGAAGAAGAAGAAGAAGAAGAAGAAGAAGAAGAAGAAGAAGAAGAAGAAGAAGAAGAAGAAGAAGAGGAGGAGGAGGAGGAGGAGGAGGAGGAGGAGGAGGAGGAGGAGGAGGAGGAGGAGGAAAAGGCAGACAGGCAGGGAGGACAAACTGCATCATTCATGTCTAGGGAGAATTTGTCCCAATTTACACAGTTTCCTGTACTGTGTGCCATGCATATTGTGGCACGCCACATACTGGCCAGCCAAGAATCAAGGTACTGGAAAATGTGAAAGTAGACTCAGAGCCCATTTCTGGGCATTTCTTTCTTCTTCTTCTTAGTACAGCCTCTCCCCATTCTGGTTGCAACCAGATGCTTGGGACTACAATTCACATCAGCCTTGTCCATCATAGCCAATGGTCATGGACAGTAGACAGCTGTAGTACAAAAGTTATGAAGGTGCTTAGCCAGGGAAGAATATCTTGGTGGATAAACACTTGACCTTTCGTTTGATACTAGCAGCTTATAAAACATGGTACTTCTTGTGGAGAACAAAGCTGAATGGAATTCTTTTCACATCAGTAATAAGAGCAGCAGAATTAAGCACAATATGTTGTCCATAATACGCAGGCAGTTTGTTTCACAGGGGGAGTCCTCCGGCCTTCTTCCCTGTCTAATAGTGCCAACTTGGATCGAGAAGAAGGCTCTCCATTTGCAAATAATCAGGAGTATTCTGCATAGTCTGAGAGCAGCTGGTGTTCCATCTAGTATTAGAAACCAAACATTTCAAAACCCAGCTTTGCAAAGGATTTACTTGCTTATCAAAATTTGAATTTTGAAAAAAACCAACATCTGAATTGGCATGTCCCATTTTTGTTCAAGATAGGGAATTTCAAATACAAACCACCATCACTTCAGCTCATCCGATTTACCCAAACAGTGGGCTACATTTTGCCAGCTAATCTGTGAAGATTCCCTCATTAGGACTTCACATTTTGAAGTTAATTAAACTGGCAGTGCAACACGTGGCAGCCAGCCAGCCAGCCAGCTCTGTTCCTGTTGGGATTCCCAGTGTTCTCATGTATCCTTCATTAATGGAAGAGCATCCTGTCCTCGGACTTTGTGCTCCACTTCAGGATGGAGATGCGGTCTAGGCTTCTACCTAAAGGCTGTGGTGCCTCACCATGAAAAGCAAACATGAGGTAAATGGTGGCTACTAAAACAAGGGCCAGGCAAAGAGGATAGGAAGAGGACAGAGCTACCTGTCTGGCAATGAAATGCCCTTTGCTTTGCAGAGAGTTGCAGGTGACAAGTCAGAGGGGCCAGACAAAACTATGGCAAGTACAGCAGAAGCAATGCCATCCAGCCAGGCTGGAAAGCAGCAGGAACCTATCAGGAGAAAATCTGACCTTCTCACTGACAGGAAGGTGTTGACTGAGCTGTATTTTGCACTACTGGAAACTATCCATCACCACTATCACACATACACACGTGAGTCAATTAAAGACCTCAATCCTGGGTAATACTCACCAAAGGCTTTTTCTTTTGTTTGGGAATTGCTACTCCTTGGAGATAAGTAATGGAACTCTTCATTTCCTTTTCCCTCCTGACAGAAATATTTGTAATACGTGGGTATTGTTTGAGCAACAGCTATGTACGTTGTCATTAAAGTTGGATCAGCACATTGGTCATTGGCATGACAATGATAGTTATACCTCAGTTAATGAAGTAGATATGTTTCTGGGCATTGCTTCTTTAATAGACAGGCAAAGATAATATAGAAAGAATACGATAGGTTCCCACACAGGAAGAAGAAGAAGGAAGAGGATGAGGAAGAGGAAGAAGAGGGGCCGCAATTCAACATGTTTCAGAAAACTTTTTATCCAAGACCAACAATATCCACATAGGAAAAGAAACAATTAGATTCAGTAAGCATTGCTTTAGTGAAGAAAAACCTACTGAACCTTCTAGAGACCACTTGAAAGATTTGTCCAAAATGCATCCAGGGGTGATATTTCCCCAGCCTCCACTTTAGATATGATTCCATTTTGGTGGTCAAATGTACAGATCTGTGCTTCTTAAACATGATGAGGATAGCTAGTGAGGCAGGTTTATTGGCTTCCCCTTTTGTCTCTGGCCATTTCTGCACCAGACTATTATAGTGTTATTATTCCACTTTCAACATCCTATGGAATCCTGAGCTAGGGAGGGGCCTTAGAAGCCTTAAAGGCTCCTCCCTAAACTGCAAACCTCAGGATTCCATAGGATGTTGAAAGTGGAATAATAGCACTATAACAGTCTAGTGTGTAAATGGCCTTTGTTGTGCTGTTCACAGATCCTTGGCAGGGTCTTCTGGAGGCAGCTGCTGCATACTTTGCCTATTGTGGGCAGACACAAACTGTAGAATAAGCTAGAGGAGAATCTCATTCTTTCCCAAGCTTTGTTTATTGCATTGTTTACTGCAGACATGCTGCTATAACCCAATACTAAAAGTCTATCCTTCTCCAAACCTTCTTCACCATCCTCCTAACACTAAGGCCATTTCTGCACGGGGTGAGGGAATCGCCCCGTGACACTACTCACTGGAGTTTTGAGCTCCCCAGGCTGGTCCACACTGCTCCAGAGCAGCGCGTGGTCGCCGCTCCGCACTCCTCCGGGGATGAAAATGGCAGCTTCCAGTTGGTCGAGGGTCTCAACTAACCGCTGAGGCTTGCCAGCCTAAAGCCCGCCCCTGGCAGATCACAGGCTCACACCAATGTGAGCCTGCAAATCTGCATAAGGGAGCAGGCTTGCAGTGGTGCATTCCATGCTTTTCAAAGACCTGTTTTTAGCGGTCTTTCAAAAGCACGCTGGACGACCACTTGGGGTCCTTCTGGAGCGGCCTGGGGTGCGGCTCTAAGTTAAGTAGGTCTGACCCAGTCCACTCCCAGGTGCAGAGGTCCTCCCTGGAAGACGCTGTGCCCCGTTTTAAAAACCCTGTGTGGAAATGACCATAGTCTGCTTTAAAAAAACCTGTAACTAGATGGAAGATGAGGAAGAAAAGAAAGACTGGACAAGCATTAAAAGACCTTGTAAAAACATATATTCTTTGTCATTGGTCCGTTAACAGTTAGGCCTGTAAATAGGTGTGTGTGTGTGTGTGTGTGTGTGTGTTTCAAGTGAAAAACTACTTTATACAAAATTGATATCCCCCTCCCCGTGACACATTCTCCCCCCCCATCGTTTAGGGTTGTTGTTGTTTTTTCTCCTGTTTACCTAGTATTAAAGGTTCTGCAATGGCCATGACTCTTGTGTTTGGAATGGCTCTAAAATCACCATGTCACTCTCCCTTCATCTCCTTCTAGTCTATTCTCATATGATCATTTTCTCTGGCTGCTGCAAGGAATGAAGCCACCATAAACCCATCACTCTCCCTCCCTTTCAAAAAGAAAAAGATAGAAATCTACTGGAAACCCCAGCACCGCTCCTCCTTATTTCTCTTTCCTTCTCTGCCCAATAGATTGTTGTTCTTGTTTCTGTGTGACTTCAAGTCATTTCTGATTTATGGCAACCCTAAGGGGAAGCAACACAGGGTTTTCTTGGCTGAATTTGTTCAGGGGAGTTGCCCTTGCCTTCTTCTGAGGCCAAGAGAGTGTGACTTGCCCAGGGTCACCCAGTGGGTTTCCAGGACTAGGTGGAGATTCCAACCCTAGTCACCCAGTGTCCTCGTCCATCACTATACTATGCTGGTCCTTGTCTAATAGATGCCAAAAGTGATAAACTTGATATTCCTTTGCATCACAAATTGAGACAAAGTACACATAACATACAGGGCATTTCGAATATTGCCAACTATGTGCAAGTGCCTTGCTCATTGAAATATGCAAGGTGTCTCTCTGAGAGCAGATCTCAGTTGTGTAGAGATGGGGGAGTGATGAGAGCAGTTTGCCCCGGGCAGCAATGTTTTGGGGGCATCCCAGCTCATAGCCACACCCTCTTGTGCCATAGCTACGCCACATCCTTCCCCCTCCCCACTCCAAGTTCCACCCCTGGCAGATCTTTTCTTGTTTTATGTGAGGATTTTAATTGTTTTTAAAGGTTCGTTGTACTTTTTTTTTTAATTGACTGCTTCTGGAAGTCACCTTTGGTCCCACTCTGGGAGAAAGGCACCACACAAATGAAATAAATAAAACCAATCATTTCCCATGCAAATTACAATAGTGATAATAATTCATATGATTGTTGGGAATGCACTCCCCAGAGAAGTCCACCTCTTGCCAACTTTGCCAACTTTAAGCACTAGGCAAAGACCTCCTTATTCTTTCAGGCTTTGCAATCATATGTATGCATGTCTATATAAGCTTATGTATATATGGGCATGCTTGAGTTTCAAAATAGCTTTATCTCCATGACATTTGTACATCTTCATAGGATATCTGTTGTGGTCTCTGTTGCATTTACCTGATGTCTGTTTAACCAGTTTATCTTTGTATTCTGTTTCAGATTCAGTTCATATGGTTTTCCAATTTTATTTGTCTTTTTACTGTATAGCACTCTAACAGTTGTTATCTACAGGGTCTTTAGTACATTCTTCTGCCGGTTATGGAAGTAGTGATTTTTTATGTTTGGAATATTAATCCTTAATCTAAAATTGCCAAAATAGGAGAGACATTTTAAAATGTCGTACACTGACATGAAATTTATGAAGCTGAAATGGTCATGCAGGCTTGCAACATGATACAGTGACTGACAGGAGCTGCAAAGCGATTAATTAACCAGAGTGGAAGTGTCCCTAAAGGTGTCTTTATCTCTTCATTTTGAAACAATGGCAAAACCTAGAACAGGTTGACCTGTTTTGTAACAAGACACTGTAAGTGCACTGGAGATTTCACTTGTGCAATGTCCATCTCCTTCCTAGCTGACACAATTTATTTCAGGCCAGTCACAGCCAGTAGAAAGTAAAACGACACACATATTTTTGCAAGGCTAGGCTGCCCATCTGCAAAAATCCCAGGTCATCTTCCCACGGGGTTTTGTGGCTTCAAACTAGTTTTCTCAAAGTATCCAGACAGCTCCATCTAACAGCAGTAGATAGGGTGACTGGGCCAGAAGTGTATTTACATGGGCAAAGAGAAACTGGCAAGACCATTCTTCAGGTTCCTACCCCACTTTCCATGGAGGTGATAGCCAGCATGGTTGTAGTGGTTTGAGCAATGGACTAGGACTCCAGGAGATGGGGGTGTGATGGAGCCTGGGGGTGTGGCTAACCTGAGTGACATGACAAAATGGCACTGTGAGATAAAGAGAGAAAGACCCAGTCCATTGGTGAGAGGGAGGGGCTAAGGTTGTGAGAAGAAGGTCTATTAAAGGCACCGTGACTTGAATTTCAGAGATTCCTTCAGTAAGATTTCCAGAGAGAGGGGGGGGGGCCTTTTCACACGGGGTTAAAAAAACGGTGTAGAGTGACCTCTGACGGAGGTCGTCTACACCATAACGTGGATTGGGGCGGGCTACTTTTGTGTAGTTCCACACCCCAATCCGCTCAGGGGCGACCGGAAGTGGCGGCGCCGCATGCTTTTTGAAAACCACTTTTCAAGTGGTTTTTAAAAAGCAACGGGGCGTGCAGCCCCGTGCAGCCCCGTCGCAGCGCCCGGTGTGGATTTGCAGGCGCACGCAAGTGCGTGCCTGCAGACCGCCCGGGGGGCAGACTTCTGGCTGGCGAGCTTCTCCGGTTGGCGGAAGCCATCATTTTGGACGCCGCAGGACTCCGCAGGATGCCACCAGGTGTGGAGCAGCGAACTCGCCAGGTGTGGAGCAGCGAACTCGCACTGCTCCACATTGCAACGGCTCCAGGTAAGCTCCGTTTTGGCGTGTTTTTGGGCTTGGCTTCCTCCGTGTGTGAAAAGGGCCAGAAAGAGAGAGAGAGTTTTAAATTAGAGCCTCTTCATTAGTAGTAACATGCTATAACAGATCAGTAAATCATTCTGAATAACAACTGAGACGCTTTACCCTTTATACACTAAAGTGGTGATTTTAAAGGGAAAAGCAGGGTTTTATGGGGGCGGGATGCTATAGAAGACTGAGAGAAAAGATGCTACTCCAGTCTGGGAGAAGGAAAAACAGGCCTGGCCCCTCCACAGGGGATTCAAATCCCTGTTCAGCTATGAAAAGCAGTTGGGTGACCATGGGCAAGTCATACTGTCTCAGCCTCAGAGGATGGCAATGGCAAAACCCCTATGAACAAATCTTGCCAAGAAAACCCCATGATAGATTCATGTTAGGATCACCATAAGTTGGAAATGACCTGAAGGCAAATAACAATGACAGAAAATGGATATGACATTGGAAGGATCTCATGTAGTGCGTTGGGAGAAGAAGGAAAGCATTCAGAAGGTCCTAGGTTTAATCCCTAGTATCTTCTGGTAGGCTAAAAAGGAAAAAGGGAGAGGGAGGAAAGAAATTAATTTAGCAGCCCATTTATATAATAGTCTGAGTTTTTGTGAATATCAATTCACTTCCTCAGATGCAACAACTAAGTGATATTGAAGACTCACAGGCCCTTTTCGCACTAGGCTTTTTGCGCGAGCGGGGGCGGGCGGCTTGCGGGAAAAGCCTAGTTCGGGAGCCTGCCGGTTCCCCGCTGGTTCCTTCCGCAGCCGAAGGAACCAGCTGGGAAACGGCACCGTCCCGGAGGCGGCGGCGGCTCGCGACTCCATCCCCCCCGCGCGCGCAAGAAAGGAGCCCGTCGCTTCTGGCGCGCGCGGGGGGGGCGGGCGCGACTGTCCCTCGCTCCTGGCGCGAGCGACAGTCGCGCCCGCCCCCCCCGCGCGTGCCAGGAGCGAGCGACAGTCGCGCCCGCCCCCCGCACGCGCGCGCGCGAGCGGGAGGCTGTCGCGATCAGCCCCCCGCCCGTGCGAAGCAGGATGCTCTCGCATCCGCCGCGCTAGCTCCCCGCCCTGCCCCTTCCTTCCGCACGGGCGGAGGGAAGGAGGCGCGACCCGGCCGCCTCCCCGACGCACCGCACTACAGGTGAGTGCGTGTGGGCGCCGGGAGCGTAGCGCGAGCGCGGGGTGATTTTCGCTTGAAAGCGAAAATCAAAAACCCCGCGCTCGCGCCGCTGCAGCCCCGTGAGAGCGCCGGAAGTGGGAGTGCATCGTGCGGAGCGACGCTCCCACTCCCGCACGGCTCACGGGGCTATTTCGCCCGGAAAGCCCGTGCGAAAAGGGCCACAGTATTCATACTGTTTTGAGAGTGGGGGAAAATGTGACAAGTTCCAGAAAGGGCTATGTGAAGTGATGCAGGTCTTTCATTTTTATTTTTATTTTTAATAGTGGTCAGTTAGTATCGACATGTGAAAGCAATAAGTCTGCCCACGAAAAGTCAGTTCCCCTGGGATCTAGTCAGGTAGAAATTCTTGCCTGAAGTTCTGGAGGATGTCTGCTTGTCTTTGTCTATCAGAAATACTGGGCTGCATGTACCACTTATTTGAACCTAGTGTGAGACTGCAGCCTATATTTGCAACAAACAAACAAACAAACAAAAGGTCAGTTGAATTTGCAAATATTCCCCAGAGATTAAGAGGACTTCATAGAATTATGCATCAGGTATACAGTTCTATGACTGGAGCAGTAAGGATGTAATTCTTTGCTAATACTGTTCTTGAAAGAAGCAATGATTGCTTTTAACAACTCCAAGAAAATCTTTGGAAACTGTATGGTTTTTGATGCAATTCACAGTTCAGGATGTATTCTTCACAAAATTTTTGTCTAGTGTTATGCAGAAAATAGCATTTTCTGTACAAGAAATTCTGCAAAAAAAATATTTTCTGCACAAAAATTCTGCTCCCGATGCTGAAAATGAGGACTTATTCTGCACAAAATTTGCATTTTTTGTTTGTTTTTGTTTTACACAGAAAACTGCATTTTCTGCACAGGTAACATGATTTGCTGCGCAGAAAATCATATTTCTGTCCAGAAATATTGTTTTATCTGCAGAAAATGCTATTCTCTGTACTGAAAATGCTGTTTTCTGTCCAAAAACACCATGTGAATTTTGCATGGAATAAGCCCTGAACCGCAGAGATTCTCGTCCAGGGCCCTTTCACATGGCATTTGCCATGCAAAAGGGCCCCTTGAGCATTGTGTGAATGTGAGGAGCAATCCACACGATGCACTCACAATCGCGTGACACTCCAGGGGCTGGCAGGCGCCAACCACACACTTTTTCAATTTTGGCTGTGAGCCAAAAATGATGGACAATCATGCATCGCTCTGGGGACCCGCGCGCACTTGCCATGTGTGTGGAGCTCCGGAGCCATGGCGCTCATGCTTCCTGCTCCAGTGCAGCCTAAGAAACTCCCAGGCTGCACTGCCGAAGGAAGAGGCAGGGCTCACGCACAAGCAGGTGGCAGGGGTGGAGCTGAAGAAACCAGGATGCGAGAGCCTCTCGCTATACGCTGCTTGCGCAATCCCCACACCCCACTTCCGCAAAAAGGTGCGTTGCGGAAAGGGCCTAGGTCTCTCTTTGTCAAGGTCTCTCAATATTGTAAAATGTGTTTTTCAACCATTTTTGAATATTCTAAAATAATCTTTCTATCCCTACAGAGCAGGGGAGGTTCAAAATGTTTTGCTGCCTGAAGGAAAGGTACTTGCACCCCTTTCACATACAGAAGCCATCAAGGCATATCATGAGTTTTTCTTCCACTGCAGTGTTCTTCATAGCACCTGAGACCACTGGGCTAATTTCGGAGGTACAGAGCTGGCTGTTTGGCCCATAGAGTTCTGTCCTCCCAAACCTAGCCGTTGCTTGTCATTTCCCAACATCTACTGCTTTTGATAGCTGTGTCACTTTGCCTAATTGTAAGACTGGTCATGGGTCAGAGATTAGAATATTGTTTTGGGCAGAAATGTAAATGAAGCAAATATAGAGGATTCCACTCCGGCAAATCAAGCTGGACTTTCACAAATTTCAATAAGAAAGAACATTCTCAGCATTAGCAGATGTAGTTCTTCATGCAGACCCAGAGGGTTTACCATGTTCTCTTTGGGATTCAACATAAGTTTGGCATTTTAGACCCACTCTCACCAAGCCTGCTCACACCCTAACTTTACCATTAAGAGGGAATGGGTGAAAAATTCATTACAACTTGGCACTGACCAAAATTTACCAAATATATCTAGAATTCCAATGGAAGAGAAATGAAAACTGACAGATTCACTCATGCCTAGTCATTAATCATGATGTGCAATTGCAATGACAGGAAGAACAATAACGGTGTATCTGTCAACCTATAGTTTCACTGTAATAGAGGGGAAGGTGATAGATCCGACGCTGTGCAGGCAGCAAATCAACTCTGGATTAGGAATAAAAAAAATATTCAAAAATATTTGAGTGATAGTTTCCTAATTGTCAAGAAACCATTATGAGGAGAACATGGGGAGGGAGGGAATCTTCAATGTTCAGGACATACTCTTCATAAAAATCATACATAGGAGTTTTGTGTGGAAAACTGGAATTTTCTGTGCAAAGAGGAGCATTTCTGTGTGGAAAAATGCCATCTTCTCTGCTCATGTTACTTTTTTGTTCTGAGGATGGTATTTGAAAATTATACAGTTTTTGAGAACTTGCTCAAAAGAAGGAGAAACGTCAATAAAATTATTTGCTTTTGCTGGTGAGAACAACATTTGTGAATATTTACATCCCCTAGTTCTCACTTTTACCACTGGAATGTTGCACTGCTTCCCCCTTCCTAAAAAGGTGTCCAGTGGATCTTTGTTAAAAGTCACGCTCCATCATCCAAACAAGCAGGTTGGTCAGCTTCCCCACCCCTTCCAGTGTCTGTACTTCCCACATATACAGATTTAAGTGTGAAGAAGTTGCTCACTAGTTGCACGCCAGGGGAACGAACCAGTGTGCAATGATTCCAGAGAATGGCAGGGTTGGGCCCAGACTCTGAGAATTCCTCCAGCCATCCCATGGTACATGCAGAAGGCTGCATGAACAGGGATCCCTTCTCAAGTGTGTAGTATAGAATACTGTCTGACTGGCTAAATGACTGACAATATACTTCTATGTGTGTTCACCCAAAAGTAGATCTGTTGAGTTCCATTATGCTTATTCCCTGGTAACTGTACACAAGACTGCAGCCCAAAGACATCTCCCATAGGGAGTGAAGGGAGAATTCCTCCCTCATGTGCAGAGCTTTAAAGGAGTTCAAATTTTCCTCACATTTAAGACTGAGCCCTCCTCTTCTGTTTACCATCTCCTCAGTAATTACTCTCTCCCATTAAGGGCTGGGCATCCTTGGGGAGAGAAGGAAGAAGAGGAGGATAATCGTAATTATAACAGCAATTGTATCCTGACACATGTAGGTTGAGAGCCAGCATTGTGTCATGGTTTGAGCATTGGACCACAACTCTGGAGAGCAGCTTGCAATTCCTCATTCAGCGGGTGTATCACACACTCTCAGCCCCAGAAAACAACTTGATAGGTCCACCTTCGGGTCACTATAAGTCAGAAAAGACTTGAAGGCACATGGGAGCAACAACAACATGTGGGTCAAAATGCATATTGGTATGTCCTGTTCCAAGATGCTCAGGAAGTACAACCTGATCTGCAGGTTAGTCAAAGACGTATGGGACAGGCCAGTCATAATAGAATTTTTTGTAAAGATTGTAAGGATTTGTAAAGATTTTTTGTAAAGATGGATTTCCTCAAGCAGCCATAATCCTAACTGCATCTGTTGTGCAGCTTGCCTGGAAGGTTGAACTGTCTGTAAGGCAATCGCAACATGACACGTAATGAAAATGCACAATGAAATAAATATTTCATTCCTTTAACTAAGTTCTTCTAAACACTAGATATGCAAGTGTAATTAATTTTTACCCACTATCTCCTTTGCCATTCACTTTGCCATTCACTTTTTAATTAGCCCAGCACAGTAGCGATGCAGTTACACAACTGATACATATAATTTTTGTTATGTACATGGTTATTATATCCTTGTACATTCACCTACAATGTGTTCAGCGCTGTAACCTCCTTTTCAAACAAGACCTAAGGGAATGCCTGCCACAATAACGACACAGACACTGATGAAGGACTTCTCATTAGAAAATCGTACCAATATATTCTCACAACGTTTGGTACCGTTGTCATCTTCTTTGTTTGGAAGAGAAAAATGAAAATAAGAGGCACAAAGATTTCATCAATGGATGCCTTGGAAAAAGTGTAAGAGATGTACAGTTCCAGCATGTCTATCTCTTACAACCACCTTGCTTCCCACCTGGTGACTTTAATATAAACGTAGGTCCCTTTCACACTAAACAGTTACAGTGTTATGATTCCACTTTAACTGCCATGGCTGCAGGCTGAGAATGCTCCTCCCTAAACTGTTAAGTCCCTAGGAGGCTATGATGGCTGCTAAAGTGGAATCATAGTACTGTAATTGTGTGGTATGAAATGGCCCTAAGACTGACAAAAATTTATGTTTTTAAGGACATTAATATATCATTCTGCTGTCATTTGACATGGGTAAGCTCCAGATGTTTTTGGGCTGCAGCTTTCACAATCCCTCACCACTGGTGATGCTGACTAAAACCGATGGGAATTCTAGGCCAAGAGCATGGAGAGAAGCACCATTTCCTGTCCCTGGGTTAATACACAGCAGGAAAAGTGTCTTACAAAAGGGGTGGGGAAGCTCCAGTGATCAAGAGGCCAGTTTACTGCTTCCAGGTCCTGTTGGGGTGAACTATAATGGGAGGGAAAAGAAACAGAGGGAGTCAAAAATCCCACTTTAAGAGTTGGAAAAATGGGTTAAGAATATTTAAAGAGCATGGAGGACTGCATCTTCTTTAGAGAAAAATAATTACTTTTAGAAATGGCAGTCCTTCCTTCCTTCTTTCCTTCCTTCCTTCTTTCTTTGCCTGATGGAGAAATCCAGAAGGCACATGTGGATATAAAAATGATTTCAAGGAGAATCACACATACCATACAATTTCTGTGAAATGGCTCTAATTTAGCCCTCAGAGCATATATACTTTTATTTATAGGTCCTATGAACCAGTCTTACAGTACTTGAAAATCTGAGGATTGAAAGGTACAACATAACACAGCATAACACACTAGTATTTACTAGCTTTCCCACTCTCTCCACACACCCTTCTCTTACCCAAGGAGCTTTGTTTTGGGTTAAATAGGCAAGGAGCCAGAACTGTGGTTTCCCCATTCATTGGAACAGAATCATGACTGCAGCCAAAATATGACAACTCTTTTCCACATGACAGCCTTCATCTGAGAATATTCAGCCGTCTTTAGCTTTTTATGGCATTGATCCTGTTGTAAATCCTACACCAGATTAACATTTATCCTTTTGCAGAAAAGAGATTATACCTAAGAGCCAACACGTACATTTCAACAAGGTTTTCACAGTAGCGAGACATTAAGACGTTAGTCACACAGGGCAGATGCTCACATCTCCAGTTCTGATATCATACTGAAGGAAGATGGTTAATGCTATTTATGACATGATTTTCCTTTTGTCATGAATGATGATGACTGAGACAATGATGATTAGAACTGACTTATGACTGAGCTGCAATACAGCTAGATCATAGCTTCAGTATAATAGCAGCAAGTGATGCAGTGGGACTGGGATTCACAGAGTTAAAAGTGCTCTGTTATTCTGATTAATGGGAATTGGGATGTCATCTGCCACCCACTTCAGGTTTCCCTATGCCCTTTGGTCGGGGCTGCATTTAAGGCTGCCAGGTTGAAAACAGAATGGGGCTCCTATAATTTTAACCCTCAACAGATCATGGAACAAGAAGAGGATGCAGTAAAGTGAGCAAGACAAAATTACCGGTCCTCCATCATCTTCCAAACCCAAAATTTCAACCACAGCCATCCTCTCCCAACATAGCTATTGTCTCATCAGTACCAGGCTGGGTCCAGAGGAATGCCTAGCTCTTTTCTTGTTGCTTGAAGTGCACTGCTCCATGACTGTCTGGCAGCTCTCTGCTGGTAAGGCAATAGCCATGTTGAGTTGGGATGGTCGCAGCTTAAAGCTGGGGTGCATCAGGTGAGGGAGGACACGTACCTTTGCTACACATGATGGAGTTTTATGGTGCCTTGTTCTTCTCCATAATCTGTTAAGGATTAATGTTGTAAGAGTCTCATCCCATATCCAACCTGGAAACCCTAAACTGCAATCCTCACTGATGCTGAGGAAGAAGTTTTTCCCCCAACATCAATAGGTTATTGTCAGTTCTCCCAGTTATTATGCAAAGATTCTGAGTGTTCCTGGAATGGACAATTAAGGTCCATTAGTTTTACTAAAGACTTGTTCCTCATGGAAATGAAACCTGCTAGAGCTGGCTTGTTGATTTGAATGAAAACAGCTATCTGCATTTTGGAAAGCTACTTGAGAGCATGGCAGATTTTCCCCAAACTGCAGAAAAGATGGGATGACAATGACAATGACAACAGCAACAACAAGGCTGTCATGATGAGTTATTACACTTCAGAAATTTCCCAGTACACTATGGAATTGCAGTTTTTTTTCAAATGCAATTAGCCAAATTAAAAGGAAAAGAGCAGGGCAGCCATTTTTAAAAAAGGCAGGTAACCACAGTGGGCATGCAACCATGTGGCAAGGTGGTGACCTTTAAATGGACAGAAGAATTTTAGCATATATTTAAATTAAATTAAGAATCTAGAGGTGCACAGGATTTTTATGGATAACAACTAACAAATGTTGCATGGATAACATATTGCAAAATGGGTCCCTATAGTCACAGACAAAGTTTTATCCAGCCCCTGTTTTTGCTACTGAAAGCATCTCTACTTGGAAGGATTAGGTATCCAGGGATGGGAAGGGCCTCTCTTGGTTGGAAATCTTGGAGAGCTGCTATCCTCTGAATAAACAATACTGAACCCAGTGGCTAAAAAACCTGACTGAGTCCAAGGGAACTTATACTGCTCCTCTAAAATGGGTTACCTCTTGTCCCCCTCCCCCCTTGCTTTTTAGGGTTCCATCCAAAGTTTTCTGATCATCAAAAGAAAAATATTTCACACATCCCTATACTTCATGTGCTAATTTACTGGACACATGGAATTTTCACATCAATTACATAGCCATTTAGATCATTTTCATGAAATTGTTTCACAGCACCTAAACTTTGAGGTAGTGTAGTCTAAACAGCACTGTGTGCTTCACATCGTCTTCCTCAGGGTAGCGCAACTTCCACCAAAGCACAGCCAAGCATGTGCCTGAATCAACTGGTCATGATTCTGTACTTGTCTCTTCTCTGGAACTCATTAACTTTCCAAACAAACAGTTTGAAAAACTATGTCCTGATATGAACCTAGCCAAGTTTTCAGATCTTTGAGGGAGGGCTTTATCTCAGTCCCACATAGGCATAGCCTTCTTGATGCCTGTTCCCAGACTGTGGAATTTCTTCCCATGTGAGGCTTTACTGGTTCCCTTACTGCTCTTTTTCTACCTCCATCTAGGCCTTTAGATTGTTAACTGGGCTTTTTAGAAGGCCTTTTTGAAGTACAGGGTCCTGTATTTTTTTATTTTCATTATTATATTTTAACTGTTTTTAAATTTGTTGTAAATTGTTGTTATTGTTGTGTGCCTTCAATTTATTTCTGATTTATGGTGACCCTAAGGAGAACCTATCATGGGATTTTCTGGAGCTGAGAGTATGTGAGTCACCCAGTGGGCTTCCATGACCAAGCAGAGAACTGAACCCTGATCTCCAAGGCCATTGTCCAGCACTCTAACTATTACACCACACTGACTCCAGCTGTAAACATTAGTACAAATGTTCATTTAATTGTTTTTTAAACTTTGAATGTTGTGTTGTTTCTGTTGTCTTTTATTTTAACTAGCATTGTAAGCTCCCATTTCGGGAGAAAGGCAGGTTATGAATTAAACAAGCAAACAGACAGACAGACAAACAGACAGAAAGACAGACAAACCAGGACTGAAGAGAAGGAGGGACAGGGAGACAAAAACTCTGGGACTTGGACCTCTGGAGGGCCTGGGCTTCAGGTGGCCTGGACAATGCAAAAAATCAAGCCAAACATTGCAAAATAATGTAGAGAGAATAGCTATAAAAGTGTGTTGTTAAATTCATGACTTCCACCATTTCACTGATGAAAACTGGGCATATGTGGCCATGTAATATCAGAGTGTGGGCAAGATGGCAAAAGCTATCAATGAGGAAGGACAGACAAACTAGGAGTGGCTTCAGCAGCTTGTTTTTGCCTGAGCCTCCTGGGAAGGGCAAGATTCTGCCACTCTTCTCCTCTCCCCTGCTGAGTTAACAAGGTACAAACTACTTTTGTTCTTTGAACCAAGTTTGTAGCAATGGAAGTAGGCTGAAGACCAAAGGTAAAATGAGAAGAGAAGAGAAACCGGGACATTATAAAAGCATCTGGAAAAATGGCAATACAGGGGATTACTAGGGATAGCCCTTGCCAGATTGGGACAGTGAAGGTTATTTAGGATGGTGGGGCCAAATCAATCAATACCTCTGTTCCCAGAAAAACTAACATTATGGGAGCCAAGTGCCTGGGTTCCACCTCCAACAAACTTGTGAGGAAACTAACCGCCCCCCAACACACACACACACACACACAAAATGACACAAGAGTCATCTCTCCCAGCCTGCTTGGACTGACACAGCAAAATGGAATACAGCAGAAACCAGATCCTGAGAAAAAATCCTCCTTTACAACTGAGAGCCAAGTGTCCATCTAAATCTGTTACCTGGGATAGATAGTTATATTTGTATGCAGAGCATTTTGTTCATTGAGGCAAAGATCAAAATGCCACCCTCTCCCTGCTTCATGAACCAGACTAGCAGGTGAATTTGACTTCTGCTGGCAATGACAACACTTTCCACCATACTTGAGAGCAGCAAACTGCTTTAGCGGGTATAGGGTAGGCTCCTTGACAGAAACAACTCTGACCTTTAACACCTCATCACTATCTACCACCTCCGCAGCTGCTGCTTGCCTGATGCAGCATCATGGTTGGGCTGTCTGTGCTGATGTCTGCACCAAGCTAGAAGCAAACGACAACTATGTTTTGTTTCCTGGCAGTTGTTTGATAGACATCGCTCCTGATGCAAGCCAAGGAGGAGTTATAGAGTGGCAAGAATTCACAATTGCAGCTACAAATGCAAGATCTAGAGTTATGCAATCATGACCGATTCATATTCACAATCTCTATGTATTAAATAGTGTAGGGAGTACACAGAGGTAGCAAAAGACTCCCAGGCCTGCATTACCAGATAGCAACTGCTGTGAGCAATAGGGGTCTGTTCTCCTATTGATCAGGATACGATGGACTGACATTTCCACCCTCCTGCCACTCCCAGTCTCTGGTACAAGGAGCAACTGTGACAGCCTCCGATTGTTGTAGCAGTGATTGCTGGTGGGAAGGGGTTGGGTGGGAACTTCAGTCTGTTGCATCCAGCTCAACAAGAGAACACCCCTGTCACTTGGAGCAATTTCTGCCTAGTATCTGATCTAGAATCTTGTCCACTATTTGCTGAATCTGTAAAGGCTGTCATAATGGGCATGATTTGTGGGCTATATTAAGCTTGGTGAGAGGCAGATTGTTCAGAGCTTGGTTAATGGTAACTTTTCCTACAGAACTGTATGGCTATAGAGATCTGTTGTGCACCATACACTGGTTTGAGCACTGGACTACAACAGTGGAGACCAGGGGTTGAATCACTGTTCAACCGTGGTAACCCAGTGTGTGACAGTGTGCAAGTCATACTCTCCCAGACTCAGAGACACCCACTGAACAAATCTTGTCAAGAAAATCCTGTGATAGGTTCACTTTAGAGTTACCATAAATCAGGAATGACTTGAAGGTGGACAACAACAAGAGACCCATTGTGCACAGCACAGTTGCCAACAACAAAACAGCTCCTGGCACAGGAGAAAGTACATACCCCCACACCCCCACTGGAGAGAATTTTCCAAGATTCCCATTCTTACCCATTGACTCCCCTCTATAGTTATTTTGAACAATTAAGTGCTAACTTGACTGTTAGCGATATGAACTTTTTTGGACAGAGATTTCTGTGAGTTCTGTTTGGGGCAATTCTTTATTCATCCCTAAAATAAATTCCTAAAATTCACTGTATATACTATGTCTCCCGTGGATAGCCACAGGATCCAAATTAGTCATGGAAAAATAGGCATTTCATCTTCTCCTGAATTCAAATGTTTTTAATCTCAGGTTCTTCCCATCTTAAACATAAAGAAATTTGCAACTGTTTCTTAAATTCCTGTAAATACACCCAACTGCAAATATGTCATCAAAAATGAACTGAAACCAAATTCTCAATAATTGTTTCTAATGACAAGGTACTCGTGGAGGTTTGGTCCAAATCAGTGCCTTTTCTTTTTCTCTAGATCTGGAATTTGAGAAATTACCTTCTCTTTTGCAACTAGAAGTTTCTGACCTCGTCTATAAACTCCATTTTTTTCCTTTCCAAAATATACAGTGCTTGGCTCCACTGACCTGAGTTGCTAATGATAAAGAAAATTATTTTCTTTACTGTTTTGAATCATAATGGGCAGTGTTTTAATTACAGTGTTAATTATGGTACTTAGGCCAAGCTCATAGCTGAATGTAAACATTGCCTTTGACTATATAAAACAAAAACAAAAAAAACCCCTGCATTTATTATGAAGGGTAGAATAATGTGTAACCAGCCCTAAGACTACGTTTTAAGGGAGTATTAATTAACAGCATACTTATGGATGCATGGAACATTCTGCTCTTTACTGAAGGAAAGGCTCTTTTAAATTGGCCCTGTTTGGAAAGCATCACAGTGCACTCTACAGGGATCCTTCTCCAAGTGCAAGGAGAGATAATCCTTATTTGATTTCACAGAGAGAATCACAGGGTATTATACTTGCCAGTGCAACAACAGCTCGAAAAGCCTGCTAGACGTTTAGGGGGCAAATGTAATCCAATTGAAGTCAATAGGAGTTTAGCCATTGACTCCTCCAGAATTCAGACAGAACTCCTGGTTTCTTTCCACATCACAACATGCCAAGAGCTGTCTTTCTGATCATGCTTTTCCAAGTAAATACACATAGAGAAGGTTGTCTTTTTTTCCATTAAAAAAAATAATGTCAATCTCTTCTATGCCTGTTCTCACTGACAATTTACAGTGGATTTACTTGCCATAAGCGTTATGTGACAAAAGCCAGACAATTTAAAATAGAGTGTTTTTATTTTTATTTTTTTTAAAAAATGGGTCTCTGTGATGCCGGCTGGCAGGCTGGTAAGATATAAATTTTAATAAGCAGACAAATTCCCCATGTGATGCTGGGCTTATACTTCTAATCTCTTTTTTGTCAGAGTCAGGTAGAGCTGTGCAGGGGTTAAACCAAGATCTGGAATCAGTAATGGATTAGATGTGAGCTGGTTAACTTTAACTCAGGCTAGATAAGATGGATGTACGGATGGCATGTGGTTTGTCTGACCCAGAAAACCATGCCTGGCCTGTTCTGAACAATGTACACTCCTCCCAGAAGGAACAGGTTCACAATTGGGAGGTGATATTAGAACTGTCTCTTTCTTTGGAGATCCAAATAGTTTCTGTGGCACAAAGTACCTTTTGACAACTGGAGCAGGTGTCCTACTCCCAGGCAGAGAAAGCCTACTGCAACACTTGGAAAAAATCATTTTGGGGGACCAGAATTCCCCTGCCAGCATAGCCACTGGGATAGGACAGGAAAGTTAGGCACTTAAAACTCAGGCCCTTTCTGCTTCATCCTCCCAACCTACCATAGGGATGGGAGAAGGACAGGACCATGAGAATGGTTCTTCATGAAGTCTTTGTGGTCCTGTCTTTCTCCCATCCCCAGGTGATGCAATCATGGAGTAAAACATTGCCAGGTTTTCCTTGTCAATGACCCATAATTGTGCTACCATCCCACACTTACCTGGTATGTGGAGGGTCTGGAAGTGCAATGGCTGCAGTTCCTGCCTAATGTAGCCTGGGACAATACCTGGCTGCACAGCAGAAGGAAGTGGTGGTAAGGAGTGAAAAGGGCCTAAAGATTGCTATGTGCCAGGCAGATAGCTAAAAGAAGAACAGCATGAAGGAAGTCAAGCCGTAACTAAGGCCCTGTCTGTACCTTACCTTTTTTCGACGTTGGGGTGCGGGGATCATGCGAGCAGCCTCCAGTGAGAGGCTCTTGCGTCCCCGCTGTTTCAGCTCTGCATGAGCTGCCTGCTCCCAAGCAGGTAACGCAAAACCCCTGCCTCTTCCTTCTGCAGCACAGCCTGGGAGTTTCCCAGGCTGCACTGGGGCAGGAAGCGTGGCCACCGCCGCTCTGGAGGCTTCGCATGCACGGAAAGTGCACACGGAGCCCAGGAGCAATGCATGATCGCGCACCATTTTTGGCTTCCAGCCAAAAATGAAAAGGTGTGCGAGTGGTGCCTGCCGGCCCCTGGAGCATCACACAATTGTGAGTGCGTCGTGCAGATCGCTCCTCACAATCGCGCAATGCTCCAGACGCTCTTTCGCATGGCAAATGCTGTGCAGAAAAGGCCTAAGACAGGCAGACAAGGGAGGAAACACTTAGGTCCCCCTATGTGATTTCATCCTTGCTGCCCCCTGTAGGCTTTTCTGAATCTTTGTGCAAAGCATTGTTGTGTTCTCCTTTTCCTCCAGTGGCATCCTTGTTGTGTGACACTCCTCCCAGGGACAATCCAGTCTAGGATTCAGTCTTCTATCTTTTGATGCCAAGCAGTAATCTTTCATTCACCCAGGGCTCTCCCATAGATCTCTGGTTTAATGCTGATACTTTTTGGAAATGCTTCTATTTTGTTTGTGTTACTGTTATTCTATGTGTTGTCAATCTTATAAGGATGTGGAGGGGGTGATTTGCTCCGGGCAGCAATGTTTCTGGAGCATCCCAGCCTGTAGCCACGCCCCCACACATCCTGGCCATGCCCCTTCATACCATGGCCATGCCCCTGCACACAGTGGTCATGCCTCCACGCTGTAGCTCCGCCCCCTCCACACACTGCAAGCTCCACTACTGTGTTGTTTCTGTTAATGAGGGTTACTTCATTAACTATTTGAACAGGATCTACATAGAGGCCAGCAGCAACATTGTAGAGCAGAATGAGGGTAAAAGTCAGAGGACCTCTCTACACTTGGGAAAAGATAGCTGGCCGTGCCAAAAAAAGACTGTCCTACCCCAAGCCACACACACCTCCACACAAAAAAAGTTCATAACTGAAGGAAGTTATATACACCACACCAGATCTAAAAGTTATCCCCACCACCACTACTACCACCACCACGGGTTCCATAAACCAGAGGGAGATGAGGGAGTCTTTTTTTCATACAAAAAGTGCCTACAAGTGCTATCATTGTTCCTAGGCTTATATCCCCACCATCCCCAACTAATAAGGCCAACTATTTGAAGCACCAGCCAATGCCAGTTGTCCCATTCTTACCAGCTTTCACCAGTACAGAGCTGGTGAAAATACCCCATCTATTAAAAAGGGGACAAAACTAGCACCTGGGCCCATAGCCACCAGCATGAGCTGTGCTGGCTCATAGGGAAGAAAAGTAGGCTGAAAAAGAAGGCAGAAGAGATATGTAATAGCTACATCCCCCCTACCGCTGCCCCTTGTACCAAAGGCCACAATGTCATCATGGCTCAACACTCCTCACTTCTTCCAGAGCACTGGGGAAGAAAAGACTGGAAAATCCTGATCTGGATTTTAAAACAAAGCAATCTTGGAAGCTGCTTTTGAATTCCTGGATCAAAGTTGATCATAGACCATTTCTGTTCTACACTGTCATAGTGCTATTACTCTATTTTCAACATCCTGTGGAATTCTGAGGTTTGTAGTTTACTGAAATCAGCTCTGTGGCTGAGAATTCTAAATGCCCCTTCCTAAACTGCAAATCCCAGGATTCCATAGGATGTTGAAAGTGGAGCAATAGTACTGTAACAGCATAGCACAGAAATGACCAGAAAAACACACCAAACTAAAATGAAATACTAATGGAAGAGCCATTCCTGAGAGAATTGCCTTAGATTAGCATAGGAAATCACAGCTCATTCTGTCCCTCAGAAATGTCCACTGAACTGTCAGAATATAGAGGGAGCTCGTGCTAGGGGATATGAATCACTTCTGCCACCATTGTTCTCTCCCTTTCAGATGTGCTGCTATTTATAGTGCTGCTTTGCCTTGCAGAGTAAGGCACCATTTGTCAAAGAGAGATACAAGTGGTGTTCATACAAATCCCTGTGTGAATTGAATGAATGTACAAAGAGATTTCCCCACCATGCAAGCTAGTCCACTGGAACTACACTGGAATACCTACACTTCTTCTAAGGAATATCCATTGGATGTTCATCAATAGTAGTTTTCCAGGTGCTCAGACATACACGCGCAAAGGGCCTACCTTGCACAGAAACACCTTGTATAAATAAAGTGTTCTTAATTCTTGAAATCCTTTGGAAAGCTAGCAGAGTGTAAAGTTCAAGGTGAAGATAGAGGCAGCCAGCCTGAGGGAGGGGGATGAGTTTTCTCATTGAAACCTCCTGCCCAATCTGTGTCCATTTGGTTGGTGGGCAGAGCTGTACTTTAAGTGCCATTATGCACCTGGTGAAACAGCTTCCATGAAAAGATTACTAGTGAATACCTCCTTATCATGAAAACTAGATCTGCTAGCATAATCTCTGGTTATGCTAGTATGAAGCACTGTTACTCTGAGGGAGAAACCCTATCCCGGGGTCTACAATTTGGATATTAAAGAGTGATTCTGTGTGCCATAGAGGTCCTCCGAAAGGGCACGTAGGCAGGCATGGTCGAAAGACCAAAAACCAGGTCAGGGCAGTAAAATCCCTTGTCACGTAGCCCCAGGAAACCTCAAGATGTATAAACCCACAATAAACAAAGAGTCCTCAGCCCCAAGAAGCTGGCTTGAGGGGATTAGCGTGTCTGCCCCAAGTTGAGCAAATATTCCATCAGGCGAGGACCATTTACATGAAGTCACACCCCACAAACTAACACAGCTGAAGATCCCGAGACTTTGGCAACACTTTGCAGTCTCATCACATGAAAGAAATTACCATGGTGGAGCTTCATTATCACTCCAAAACCCATTGTTCTCCCCAGGAAAGGATTAGCCCTTCAGTACTTTTTCCCCTACAAATAGTCCCAAATTTGAGCAGTTCTTTGGATCACTCCCAGTCATCCCAGCAGACTGTTTCTCCATCCACTGAGTGATCCCCTCAGCCCTCTCCGTGCTGAGCCCCACTTCTTCGCTGCCTTCCCAGACCCAGGACTTCAGGACAAGGTGCAGTATTACCCCAACAACACCCCTTCAATGCTCCCTCTGTCCGGTTTCCTCTCTTTTACTTCTTAATAGGTCTTGGGTGCATGTGTGCGTGAGTGCGCTGGTGCATGAGACTTGCATTCAATAAAATCATTTATTGGACATTTTGGTTTGGTTTTTGGCTTGGCCTGACCCCATAAAAACTGGGTAAAAAGACCCCGCTAGGTTACCCTGCCTCTTGCAGTGCTATTACTTGTGCTCTGGCTAGTTTCCATTCCCCATCAAGTGGAGCACGGTGAGGTGTCCCCCAAGGGACTCCCGAAGTTAGGGTAACAGCATCAAGAGGATTTTAATCCATCTGTACCAGTGTGCCCATAGAGAACTCCTCCATATGAATGTCATTTCATCAGGAGAGGAAGAATGTGGACAAGGACACATTGCCTCAAATCCCTTTATATTTCCAGGTGGGCTTCCTGTTCATTCTTCAACTAGCATCTGTCAATCTTTATCACTAACAGTCAACAGCCAGCAATACTTCAACCATTGTTTGATCACACTGGCCTCTTCTTTTGTATCAACAGACCACTAAAAACTTAAGATTTGTTTTTATATCTTCATGACAGCATGAAACATTATGGAAGAGACACAGGTTGATTGCAGATGGGTGGGGCAGCCAAACCAAGCACAACCTGCCAGCTTCTATAATGGCCCACTGGGACCATAACAATAACCCTATTTTTACTGACAGTCTGCCAAAATGATGATGATGATGACGACGATGATGATGATGATAATGATGATGATGATGATGATAGACAAGTTTTTAAATACATAGGAGGTTGATCACGAGTCACCTCTGAGCAAGACAGTCCAGTTCAACATTAAGCCCATGGGGGAAATGGGATGGTGGTGGCGGCGGCTGCGTGCCTTTAAGGCCATTTCCGCACTAGACTGTTATAGTGCTATTATTCCACTTTCAACATCCTATGGAATCCTGGGGTTTGCAGTTTCAGGAGGGGCCGATGTTGGCCCCTCCCAAAACTGCAAACCCCAGGATTCCATAGGATGTTGAAAGTGGAATAAGAGCGCTATAACAGTATAGTGCGGAAATAGTTTCATTTCACACTTGCAGCAACCCTAAGGTGAACCTATCACATGGCTTTCTGGGGGCTGAAATTGTGTGATGCACCCGAGGTCACCCAGTGGGTTTCTATGGCTGAGTGGATAATCAAACCCTGGTTCCCAGGGTCATAGTTCAATGCTCAAACCAGCATACCACCCTGGCTGTCATGGGATGGTTAGGAAGTTAGTAATCATTGTCTATCTTTTGGTCATCTGTTATCATTCTTTCAGTGGAAACTGTGAATTCACCCACCACTTAAATTTCTATTTGAAAAAAATACATGTGCAGATATGCATCCATACTTTCATATACTCATTTAAAAAAAAAAAATTAGCAGTGCCCCCATCCTTCCAAAACAATTCTAAAAATTCTCATGGCTTTACTGTCAGGGACTGAATGAAAAAGAGTGCTAGCTTGTTGTAGGAACCAAGACTCACACAGTCATG
This sequence comes from Ctenosaura bakeri, assembly GCA_948474755.1. NCBI lineage: Eukaryota > Metazoa > Chordata > Lepidosauria > Squamata > Iguanidae > Ctenosaura > Ctenosaura bakeri. The sequence continues at coordinate 657,290 of CAOLHI010000137.1, read as the reverse complement.
CCAGAACAGAATTCAGATCTGTGGCAACAGAGCTAGCCCAGAGATGCTTCTTTGGACCTTGTTTTGCCTTTCATTTTATAGTTCAAGCCCTTCAAAACCCTGGAAAACTGTCCAGGGAGGCAGACTAAAAATTACTATTATGTGTGCACCATGGACAAAGACAGTTTTTCAATACCAAGATCGAGACTCTGAAAAACTATTGTCTACATAACACAGACTAAATTCAAAGCAGAAAGCTTCTTGCACAGTAGGCTTCATGTGGAACCTCCATGATCCTGAACGAATGTCTAGCTACAGAAACTCAATAGTGATGGCTGTGCTTTGTTCTTCTAAGCAAAGCAGGAAAAGACTGGTGAAACAGTCCACAGAAGAGAAGCATCTAAACTAGTTTCTGAAGAGTAAATGATGTGTTAATTGAGCCTTCTCCAGCTCATTGAACTAGACTATTATAGAAAATTGATTGACCTCTAGCTACCTGTCTTTTCCCTTTCTCTTTCAAGATAACCCAGACACAAGCTGATTGTCTTTGCTTTCTGCTATGTTACTTCCTTTCTTTGGGGAAAAACTAATTCCCCCTGAATCAGAAAAAAAATAGAGAATGGGCTTTTTTAAAAAAAATAGTTATATGGTAGAAAACTAACACAAAGGGATTTTAAATTTCCCCTTTTTAAAATATATGTGTGTATGTATTTTCTCCACTGGGAGCAGAAGAAATTAAAAAGAGATTATATGACAGATATTAAGGCCATTTCTGCACTACACTGTTATAGTTCTATTTCACTTTCAACATCCTATGGAATCCTCCTCTCCCTAAACTGCAAACCCCAGGATTCGATAAAATGTTGAAAGTGGAATAATAGCACTATAACAGTATAGTGAGGAAATAGCCTAAGATGGCCAGCTGATATGTACAGAGAAATGTAGAACCATCACATCCTTTCAAACATCATACCCTTATACCATGTCTTCTCTTATCTGATATTTTCTATAGACAGCTCTGGCTTCTCATAAATTCTCTAGCCATGTGAATTCATGCTGGCTGGCTTTGAAAGAATCTGAAAATTACAGAACCCAGGGGTGGGGGACCTATGTCCTTCCAGGTGTTGCTGGATTAGTGCTCCCATCATACCAGACCATTGGCCTTGATCTAGCATTATCAGTGGAAACTCTGTGTGCCTTGTCATTTTGGAGTGCCTATTTCCAACTCCATCTGGCCCAACAACTACCATCCTTCCCATTGATCCATGCTACCGTCAAACTACCATTTTGATTATTACTTTACATGGGACTCCCCTTGAAGATGGTTCAGCAGCTTCAGCTGGTGGAGAGCATGAGATCCTGGGTGATGAGATGTAACATATTTTGCTTAGCCCCTAATGAATCTGCACTAGTTACTAATTTGCTTCCAAAATCAATTCCAGGTAGTGACAATAACATATGAAGCCTTAAATGGCTTGGGTCCCAAATATTGGAAAGATCACCACCTTCTAGGGGCTTCCACATGGTAATCCCCATATTATAGAATTGCCTACCTTCTCAGATGCATCTGGACCCTTCATTGTTTTTTGCTAGTTCAAGCTTTGAAGCTGGATGAATTATACAGGACCATGTGGTTTCACTTACAATACAGCTATAAATGCAGTTGTTGTAAACTGAGCATTTAATAGAGATTTTCTGTTGTTTTATTGATTTGTATGTATATTGGAAAGCAAACTAAGGGGGGAAGGATGGGGGAGAGGAGAAGGAAGGAAGGAAGGAAGGAAGGAAGGAAGGAAGGAAGGAAGGAAGGAAGGAAGGAAGGAAGGACCGCTATATCTCATTTTACATATTTCATAGCTCAGCTTGGTATACATTACAGTTTTATGAACAAGACAAACTCACATTCTAAAGAAAAGAACTAAGAACTGGGTTCTAAATGAGAAACTATAAACTAATGTCCATAATTATAAACTAATGTCCACAAAAGGTCTAAATTCTAATCCTCTTCTGTCATGCCCTGCTTCTAGAGCATGGAGTCTGACTCAGAGTCTGAAACAGGAGGCATGCCAGAGGCTGAGAGAGGGGGCATGCCAGGACCTGCTATACAGGAGGAGGTTACAGTGCCACAAACAGAACAGGGGGTGGTGCCAGTTCCAGCAGGGAGCCCTGCCCCTTCAGACACAGAAGAGAACTTACCTGTACCCACCTTTGCAGAGTGCAGACACCAAAGAGAAAGCCAGCATCGCTGTCTTAGAATTTGTAACTAGCAGCAATTAATCAAACCACAGCTGTGCTAAGCTTCAGACTGATATAGCTGCCACCCTTCCCTTCCAAGAGTCATCAGAGCTTATTTGACTGTCTACCGTGCTGGATACTTTGCTCTGACTGGCCTTGGATGCTCCCTTCCCTTAGAACCCTATTGGGCTTTGTTTATGACCCTGTACTTACTGCCTGGAAATAAGTAACAAGCTGGGAGTTATTTAGTTTGTTTTGTTTGAATTATCAGCCGTGATGCCATGATTGAGATAGGATATCTTCTACTAAATTGGAAGATTTTCAGCAGTGGACAGTGGGGGTTATACCTCTTTGATGACAAAGGGATGACCGCTGTCTTGATTTAATTTTTCCAGTGTATGATCTTTGGTGACAATCAGGTAAGTCAAAGAAGACACTTTCCATATCAAGTTCTGCTGTGTTCTGATGTATGGAAGTAGGCTAGGGTATTTTAGATTGAAAGCGAACTTTCAAAGGAAGTTAATGGACAGCCATGAACTGGACTCCTCAGGATCAGGAATTTAAATATCTTCAGTTTCCCTTTCTTTTTTTCTTTCCTCCTTTTACTCACTCTTCATTCAAAGGTGAGGAAATGAATGATAATAGGAGAGGAAGCATTAGATGACTTATGAGATCTTTGCTTATACGTACAAGAGAATTATGCAGATATATCCTGCACTCATCAAACGAACTATATCAAGAGCTAGTAAGCCATGCATCTACGTTGTTGGTTTTGAGCATATAGGCAATGTTTCTTTACATTACACAGAAGTAGTCAACCTTACCAGTCCCAACAGAGAAAAAGATAACAGTGCATGGTTACTTCGAGCACATAGTCACATCATTAGGGCAATCTAAGAACTGTATGAGCTCAGCCCTTATATGTTCTTGGAACCAGCAAATAATTCCCATGGAAGGGGAGTGGCCTTGCCTGTTGGATTAAAAATGTGGTGACATTTGTCCCAGTTGGAAATACATTTGATGAGCATGTAGTGCACCTGGGGAATAACTGGGCAAAGTATGACTCATTCCCTAGGGGACATGGAGTAAAGGGCTGGGTCATGATAGTGAAATCATGACAAGAGATTGCATCATGCAAATAGCCCTGAGTGATGACATGGAAGCAGATGTGTATAAAAGAGGAGCAGGAGTATTTGTTCTGACTCTGCTCTTCATCTGAATCTCTCTGCCTGTGGATCTGCATATCCTGTGTATTGATGTATATACTGCAACTGTGAAGATTAAAGCCTCCAGATATTTTTGGACGACAAACTCTGTGTCTGTGAGTTAACTAACCAGTGAATAGAGGGGTCAGTGCTGATGCTGTTGTTGTACTCTGCTGCACACGCTTGTTGCTGTTTTGGAAGCTCTGCTATGTTTATGCTTACCTCTGGGACACTTTTTGTCCAGACAGCAGCGGTTCTTGGAGGATTTTGTGCTGGCGCTGTAAATCATTTCCCATCATTGCCTACCTTGCTAACTCGGAGGACCAGCCACACTTTTAGGCAGAGTGAGACAGCCAACCAACTAGGAGACAGCATCAAGGCAATAGTGAAGCAAACTATGGTTGGCATCCTGTAATACGTTATGCAGTCATACATCTGCCTTACAACATCATAGCTCACGTTCTCAATCATTACTTTTCTCTCAACATAGGGCCATATTCAGTCTATGGCCCTTTTCGCATGGCATTTTCCATGTGAAAGGGTGCCTGGAGCGTCGTGCGATTGCGAGGAGCAGGCACCGATCATGTACCTTTTCATTTTCAGCTAGAAAATGGTGCACGATTGTGCATTGCTCCTGGGCCCTGCATGCACTTACCTGGTGTGCAGAGCTTCCAGAGACATGCCGGTCACGCTTCCTGCCCAGGCTGCACTGCAGAAGGAAGAGGCAGGGCTCTCGCGCGAGCAGGCAGCTTGTGCAGAGCCGAAGAACCCTGGACATGAGACCCTCTTGCCAGAGGCTGCTCGTGCGATCCCCGCACCCCAGCGCCAGAAGAAGGTAAGGTGCAAAAGAGCCTATATGATGTCTTATTGTAGGGTGATTGGTTTCACCTGTAACTTCTTCTTTGCTTGAGGAACTCAGCATAATTCATATATCCAAACAAGTTCTTCAATCATCCGGGCAGCTAAGGCCGAACATTTTTAGTTTCAGCTGTGAAACTGCTTCATGTGCCTTTTAACAATTACTGTTTTAATGTCTTTGTCCCTGATTGTATATGTCATTGTTCTGTCCTTTGGTGTAAAGGGTGTTATAAATAAATGTTGTTGTTGTTGTTGTTATTTATTTTATATCACAACAAAAGTGAGCCAAAGTTGCAGAAAAGCATTCTGCTCAAGAAATTATTCCTTTGCCCCCTTTCTGGCTCCCTCAGTCCTTGAGTTAAGAAGAGGAATATTTTATTCTGGATCTTTCCCTAGTCTAGTTCTCCATTCTTTGAAGTTCACGTTAGAAGGCTCCAAAAACAAGAATGCACTGGAGAGAGGCCAGCAAGAAATTAAAATTGGCCATTCTGAGGAAGTGGCACAGCATAGCTTTTGTGTAATGGCTTCACTAATGGCTTCATGTCTAATTTACATTCAACAGCACTGTCATTAGGCCTTTCCCCATAAGGACTGATAATTTGTCATGTTTTCTATGCCTGCCCCCTTTCCCAAATATTCCATATTTTCTTACCTCTCTCAAAGCTGCTGATGGATGTCAGTATTAAAGTTTTTATGGATCAATGGCATTCCAGAGGGTTATGTATTAAACTCAACAGTTGGAATGAATGTGGCAGTACTTTTCCATATTTATTCTGTGGTGTGTCATCTGCTGGTGAAGCAAAATCTTCCTGCATTGTGAATTGCTATCAGATAATAAGAGGTGTTATCTAAATGACAGACAGCCCTATTTGAGAGAGAGAGATTGAGGGAGAGAGAACCATGTGGTCTGCTTGGCAAAGCTCTGGTCAGACAATAAAAGGTGCTCTTTGGGATGTTATCAGAGATGAGTCACCTCTGTCAGCTGCTGGAAAATAAAAAAATAACTCAGCACAATTCCTTCGAGGGTTTCCTTGTCTCCAGGACCAAGCTGGAAGTTTAATTTTAGACTTGTATGCCCAGATAGAACTCTAGATTTCTTTTCTCAGTGAAGATTTCTTGTTTTAAAAGAAGAAACATACATCTCTAAGTGGTGTAGGACCATAACTGTAAACACTTTTTCTACAGAAAGATTTTTAATGCCCTCACACCTCCAGATGGCAGAGTTATGTGGCACTGATAGAAAAACCATATGTCTGAAATTCCAGAGGCTATCTGTCAATCAGGATAGACTGGATTTTAGGAAAGTTACTTTTTTGGACTACAAATCCCAAACTCTTCCAACTACCAATGGGCATTCTGGATGTGGGTTCTGGAAGCTGTAATTCAAAAGAGAAATTTTCTCAAATTTTGGCCTGTGCAATAGTGGGCAAATAATCCAAGCTAGTATAAAGCAGCTATGATAAGGCAACATTCCAAAAAACAGTGCAGAAAAGCTTCCAATTATCCATAGGAGATGTGGCCATAGAAATCCATCATATCTTTCTACAGTTCTCCCATGATAGCCTGAGACCATAGCCTAAGTGCAAGAAGCATTGATTCTGCTTAGAAATGCAGTCAGTAGATTAGTCATCCGCTTAGAGGCATGATTGGCAGGCCTACAGAACCAAGCAAAGCCACAACCCTTTCCATCAGTGACTAAGTGGACTTTCGTGCCATTTTAACATCCTCATTGCCAACAGTAAAGAGCTCATCTGTAGTCTGCAACCTGAAGGGACAGGTGGGAAGAAATGATAGGCAGCTGACAACTGATACAGTGCTTATGAAGCTGTTACTTGCTGCTCCATCATCCAGTAAGTTGAAAGCCTAACTTCCAAATATTATGACTTTCCAAGTGTCATAATTACAGTATCTCAACTCAAGCTTGTCTTCACTCAGCAGCTTTCCCTTTGTCTTCTCTTTAATCTCTTTAATGTACTATAATTATTTCGTCAGTGTGGATCAATTATCTCAGACTAGAGAAACAAATTACCATCATTATCACTGATGGTTTTTTTTCTTTATCTTTTCTTTGATATATTTTTCCCCTAGTCACTGTCACAGAAAAAAAGGGTTCCCATTTAGTCATTCATTGCTCTCCTCTCCTTCTTGTCTGAACATGCATCCATGTGCAAATTACCTGCCAGCTGTAGAATAAGTTGCACCTTTGCAAAGTTACTCCCTTGTCATTATACTCATTACATTGTGAAGATTGAAATCAGTTTGTTATACATGCAGATCTCAAGGAATGGTGGAGATTTGTTGTTCTATGACATTCCTTACCTTTGCTTGGCTTCTCCAGCTGACATGCTTCTTGGAAATTAAATACCCAAATTGACCATAAGAAAGAGTATCCCTGTCTTCAAAGTTAATAGATGCTGGTGTTCCAACACAGAGCCTAGGTTAAAGCTATTTAAGCTGTCACTGATGTGAAATGAATGGTTCCAGTTAAAACAATGACTTCGTAAAGTATAAGAGAAAAACCATATTACTTCCGTTTCTTCTTTAAATGTCAATGAAATGCTTTAAAGAGGCAAGAACATGGAGAATCTCAGAAAGGTCAGTCCCAAGAGTTATTTTGAATCGCTTTTAGCCAGTTGAATCATCTTGAAACATACAAGGTGAACAATGCATCCAGTGTCAAGGAACTATTTGTCTACTAATGAAGAAGCGCTCAATTCTCTGACCACTCTGAAGTGTTGAAAAGTGGGTTAAGTGAACATAGATCAGCAATTTCTTTAGTTAGCTTACAGTGAAGTTGTCTATATAATTATTTCACTCCTGTGTTCTGGTGCTGGGTGACACACCAAGTTCCAAGGACAAATAATTCTCTCCTATTTAACTTCTCAGAGCGACTCAGCTGTCACCTTGATAACCATTTCCTATATAGTGAAATACTTTGTTTTCCAAGAGGTATGGAAAACAAAACGTGAGGAAAAGTTGAAGGAGCTGGGTTTGTTCATCTTAGTGAAGAGAAGACTTAAGGGTGATATAATTGCACTCTTTGAATTTCTCAATGGCTGTCTCAGAGAGATGGGGGCAGGCTTGTGTTCTGTTGCCTCAGAGGGTAAAACTAGGTCCAAGAGGTTTAAATTACAGGGGAGTAGATTTCAATTGAACAATAGAAGGAATTTCTTGACTGTAAGAGCAGTTCAGCAATGGAGCCAATTGCCTAAAGAGGTGATGGTTCTCCTTCCCTGGATGTCTTCAAAAAGAGGCTGGACAGCTATCTGTTGGGGTTGCTCTAGCTGGAGATCCTGCATTGAGCAGGAAGTTGAACCTGATGGCCCCTAGGGTTCTTCTCAACTCTATGATTCTTTGATTTAGATCTCACTGATTTCAGTCAGAAGCTTAGGTGTCTAGCTTAATTTTCTCCAGGTCAAATTGGTCTTCAAGTCATTACCAGTTTTTGTTCACACTGTACTTACATCCTATGGTAACCCAAGTAGTATCCAGTTGGCCACTGTAGAGTTGGCCACCTAGGCAAACACTGGACTAGGGAAGCCATTGTCCTGACCTAGCAGAACTCTTCTTATGGGCTTTTAATTCAGTATGAAAAAACACAAAAATGAGAATGGTCATTAATGTTTAAAACACCGTAATAAAAGTTAAAATAGTATCATGGGGATCCCACTTTGCAGATAACATTTTCTGCAGAGCTCCTTTAGGAGTAACTCTGCAACAAGTTAAAGATAGATTAACAGAAACTTACAGATTTCTTCTTTTTTGCTAGTCATTCTTTTTGTACTTCCCGTACTATATGCTATTTATTATGTCCATTCCCCTTATGTTTGCACATGTATTAATTGAAGGGCACACTTTACATATAGGCCAATCAGGTGATATGAGGGCATGCAACATCCATATGGTATGTGTATGTGTGTGCACACACATACATGCACATACGCACATGCTCACACATACACCTAATCATGCATAACACATTGTTTACCTGAGAATGGCACTTACAAATATGGCTTCCCTTAAAAAAATGCATTTGTTCCTTCAATAGTGGCTTGCTACTGAAAACAAATGGCAAATCAGGCTGCCAAGTTACCAGAAAATGTTCAAAGTGTTTCAGCTTGGGGAAATCAAAGAACAGATTTTAAACACACACACACACACACATATCTGGTAAAACAGAAAAGATGAGATAATATCAGATAAGTTAAATATTAAAACCATATGCATGCTTTCCAGGGTATGCCTTCCTCTTGTGGTTTTAACTTTCATATATGTGTTTTCTTCAGGGTTTCTCCACTTTCCTGATTCTGAAAGCATTAGGAAGGATTAGATGGATAGTTTTCTATAAACAAGTGGAATGCTCCTGAGACTTATGCACTTAATATACAGAACATCTTGCATCCTAGAACTGCAAGTGAGGTCTCCTGTGGTCTCTGCATCGTTGCACAACCCAAGGCAAATAATTGTGTTTTTAGCATTACACACTTTAATGCATTGTCAAGTACTTGCAGCTGCAGGTGGGAAATTGTTGCAAATCAAATATTAAAATTCAGTATGATGGGGGGAAGTATGGTTCAAGCTTATAAACACACCTTGGGTAATTCTCGTTTAGAGGAAGAGCCAAAAGAAGCATGAAATAGAATGACTGTGTAGGGAGAAGCTGGCTTAACTGATAAAGACACTTTCATATTTTATCTAGGTAGGTGTCCATACATCTAAGGGAGGAGTATATACATCTAGAGCTACTGACTATTTCTGTCATATGTACTCCGCATTTGAAAGTTTATCAATATGAGTAAATTCTCCTAGAATTAGAACATAAATTTGCCCACCCTTTTTTTTTCTTACCTGGTATTAGGCAGTCATGTGCAAAGTATGCCAAAGCTGACATCCAATGCATATGCCCAACAAGATTCCCCACTGCTGGATAAGAGTGGAAAGAATATTCAAAAAGATTTGAAAAAAATAATTAAAAAATGTGTTTGTTTTTTGTTTTTTGTTTTACATATCAAGAAACCTTGATGAGAAAAATCATGGGCTGACAATCTTCATAGTTAGGGACTTACTTGGTACAGATGTGCGTATTTTGTACATAAAAGAGCCTTTTCTGTACAGGACACCACTTTTTCTGCACAGAAAAGAATATCTCTGCAACGAAAGATAATTTTCTGCATGGAAAGGACTCTCTTATGCACAAAACAACCACAGGTGAATTTGAAATAAGTCTCAGTTTGTGAATAGGCTTGGAAAACTTCATGGTTTTCAAAGACTTATTGTCAATGAGAAGAAACATTGCTAAAATTAGTCACAGCTCCCTTTAAGAAGAAACTTAGGGGAGAATTCAGTTCCTAACTAGACCCTTGACAAGACCCTTAAAGGAATCCTGTCATAGAGTTGTACTGGTACTAGAAACTGCAACTGACTAAAAAGGAGGAGGAGACACTAGAGCAGTGGTTCCCAAACTTTGGTCCTCCATGTGTTTTTGAATTCAACTCCCAGAATTCCTAACTTTTGACTAATCTGGTTAAGGCTTCTGGGAGCTGAAGGCCAAAACACCAGGAGGACCAAAATTTGGGAACCACTGCTCTAGTGTTTCCTTCCTGGAGAGAATAGGAAGTCTGGATCCTTATTAAACAGGGTGCATTCTACCCGGAAGCAGACTGAAGTGACCTGCTTCATTATGATGGCATCATGAAGGCCCCATAATAGAAGAGGGCTCTCATAGAGGAAGATACTCCCTTATCTCAGCTTTACCAAGTGCTGGATTTACAGGCAAGATGAGTTAGATACAGTTTAAGACCACAGATTATGAAAGCTCCCAATATATAGACATCTAATATATAAAAGTCAAAGTTTGTCTGTGTCAAGTGAAGACCTCATGTGATTGGCTGTGACAGGCGAAGACCTTATATGATTGGCTGCCTAAGAAGATTCTATGGAATCCTGGGGTTTGCTGTTTAGGGAGAGGCCTTTAGAATTCTCAGCCAGAGAGCTCTTGGACCTCAGTAAACTGTGTCTGTCTTGAATTGGCCAGTTGCAATGGAGATGAAGCCTAGCAGCAATGAGGAGGACAGTGTACTCCCTCAGGAACCCAACCTCTGTAAGTTAATACCTCTGAATACAGATTGGTTTGGGGAATATAGGGAAAAGTTACGGGTACTGGACAAGACAATTGGGGAATTAGAGACACAGGATCTCAAATCATTCTAACAAGTATCACCCTTGAGAAAATAAAATCCCAGGCAACACCAAGTATATACACTAGCAGATACATAAACATGAGGGGTGGAGAAAATGTTCCTTTCAGATGTTCTTGGACTGCAACTCTCAGCTTTCCTTATCATTGGCTGTACTGACTAAAGTTGCTGGGATTTACAGTCCAACAACTTTTGGAAGGCCAAATGATACCCCCCCCCTCAGAGAGAGAGAGAGATGATGCTATTGGTCCTCAGAAGCCTCAGGCAATATAAGGCCCTTGCATGTCTTAGTCTGGCCCTGGTCCTCCTGGGCTTTCTAGGTTTCTTTGCCCATCCTACCCCTCTCTTTTAAAAAAAAAATATTAAAACAGAGAATTCTGGTTAATTATCTTAGAAATGCACTTCAAATATTAGATAAACACTACAAATGAGATGTAAATGAAGGCAGTGAAACAGCTGTCAGCTTGCTCACTGATTAATTTTCTTTGGAAGTCACAACAATTATGTTCCAATGTACTGCCCGCTCTCTCCCCACCAACCCTCGCCTTTAGACAACAGCAGTGGCAATAGTGTTTCAAAGGTATGGAATTTCTCTGCTTCTTTTCCCATTTTTATTAGTTTTCCTCCTTGATCTGATTTTGAAGCTTTAATCTTAAAGGGCTGCAAGTCTTCGCACAATTGCTGCTGCTTCTTCAGCCCCAAGGGCTCTTGGAATAGAACAGCCATTTGATGTACCGTAGCACCAAGTTAAGAGTGTAAATAGGGCACAGGTCTTCATGAAATTTGCACATGCTAATTCCTAGGTTTATGTGCAAATTTAGTAACAATTACACTCATTTAATGAGAGATGCAATTTATCTCTCTGTAGCTGGGAAGATTGTGGCCAGGTGACCTGCAGATCTTCTCAGTTTGCTGGCCAGATGCTCACTGTCGTTAGGCAACTTCAAGCTTCCTTCCTATTTTTCTGCCTTGGAGTTATTTATCTTCTAGCCAGACTTTGATTGGGCATCCCATTAAATAAAGGACACCTTTGAACACAGCATACCTCTGGCAACCCTTGAAGCATGAGATTGACATCTGAAAAACAGGACGCATGGCCACATACAGCCTGACTTAAAATATAGACTATGTGGTATACAACAAAACCACTTGGAAAGAAGTGTCCTGAAGGGACAACCCAAGATTTTTTTTAATTACTCCTATAAAATAGTATGGCAGATCATTTGAAATATTTCAACCCATTGATTTCAAAAATTACTTTTGGAGTTTTGCCTTGACTTTATGAATAAAATCAAGCCTGTCTGTCTCTTACGTTTTCACTCCCAAATGGCTGGCTGTTTTTTCCCCAGATTTGAAAGGAATGTTTGGAATGTGGTCACTTAAAATGTAGACCATGGCCATTTCCACACTACACTGCTATATTGCTATTATTCTACTTTAAACATCCTGTGGAATTCTGGGGTTTGTAGTTTACTGAGGCCCAAGAGCTCTCTGGCTGAGAAATCTAAAGGCCCCTCCCTAAACTGCAAACCCCAGGATTCCACAGGATGTTGAAAGTGGAATAATGGCACTGTAACATTGTAGGGCAGAAAGGGACTATGTGGTTCATATGAAATTCATTGAGGGGTGGGGTTCCTATGGTGTACCCCAATAATTTTTTCCCTTCATCCAGAGTCATGTGCTTGTTGGCTGATTTGGAGAAGTATATTCTCCCAAGGGCATCTGAGATGAATACACAATATGTTGGGAGAAGCATATCTCTTAAGGGCAACTGAGACTGTTATACAATATGAGGAATGTTTGAGCACCCAGAAACATAGGCACTTGTCCTCTAGAGCAGTTGAAACTGAGCAATTATTAATGATGGTTAATGATTCTCCTGAGCAATGTTGGGTACTACAGCTACTATTACATAAATATTGATTCCAGTAGGGAGCAGTACTGGACACGTTTATTAGATGTAGAACTGAGACTGTGAGAAAAATACTGATCAAGGGGCTCCTATCTCCAAATATTTAAAAAAATCCTCCTAAGTAGTAATTCTAGGCATTTACCTCTGTGAGTTGTAGAATACTTGATTTCAGAGAAAGTTTAAAGTGTTCCCCCACCACTTAAGGCATAAAGCACACTAATACACAGAGAGAGAGAGAAAGAGAGAGAGAGAAAGAATGAGAGAGAGAGAGAGAGAGAGAGAGAGAGAGAGTTCTGCTGCTACTGCTGCTGTCTGCCTTCCTTCTCCTGATGTTACCTACAGCTCTCTTCACTCTCTTACTGGTGCTTCCCTCTACTGTCCTCTTTCTTCCTCCAATTTACCCAAATGCTATATGGATTTTATTGTTTAACCAAATTCGGATTCATTTTTTGGTTCAGGAAATGTGAATTCAGTAAGTTCCCAGTGAAATGCAAACCAAATGAATTTTTCATCTATCTGTAAAAAAAAAATTCACCCACTCAGCTTCCAGGCGCAGGAAGATTTCAGAGTCAGATCTGTCCAGCCTTACTCTAGCATGCTTAACTGTTAAAGCGTGCTGACTCATACAGGGAATTTATGGCATTGTACACTGCTGCTGATCACCAGATAGACAGAAACAGTTTTATTTGTTTATTCATTATTTGCATGGTTTTAGAAGGGAAACATCACATTTTGTGCTGCTTCTTCATATAAAAAGTGGCACAATAAGAAGCAAATGTCATTCAGAATGTGACTGGAGGCAAACCAACAGTCAACATAAAGTGTATGGGGGAAATGTGCATTGCCAGTTGAGGATACCCAACAGGAAACTATGGCTGGGGCTCCATCTTCCCTTCTTACTTCCTATATTTGCCTCCACAGATACAGGTGTGTCCATCATATTCTGCAAACTGTGTTTTTGGTATTCAAGGTGCAGCCAGAACTCTGTCACTAAAGATTATTTCCTTCCTGTAGTACAAAGAAAATGGCATAAGCACCAGACTACGTGGGAGGAGGTTGCATAATTCAATTTCTTCCCATTTTACTGCTAGGCCTCTGTCAGTTTACATGACAAGAGAATGAGCATATAGAGTGGGCCCTCAGCATCCACTGGGGTTTGGTTCTAGGATCTCCTGTAGATACCAAAACCAGTGGATGCTCAAGTCCCATTATATACAATGGTGTAGTAAAATGGCATCCCTTATATAAAAAGGTGAACAACTCAAAAGTTTTGCTTTTTGGATTTTTTAAAATATTTTCAAGCCATGGTTGGTTGAATCCATGGATATGGAGGGCTGACTGTATACAGTACTAGGGGTGAGCAGTAATGGTCTTTCCACTGTTTTTGAATGTTTTTGAATCACTGGCTGTTCTTACTAGGAGGTTGTTGGGAGTTGTAGGCCTAAAACATGTGGAAGGCCAGAGTTACACATAGAATCATAGAATCATAGAAATGTAGAGCTGGAAGAGACCACAGGGCCCATCCAGTCCAACCCCCTGCCATGCAGGAACACCCTCAAAGCACTCCCGACAGATGGCCATCAAGCCTCTGCTTAAAAACCTCCAAGGAAGGAGACTCCACTACACTCCGAGGCAGCAGATTCCACTGCCGGACAGCCCTGACTGTCAGGAAGTTCTTCCTGAGGTTCAGGTGGAATCTCCTTTCCTGTAGCTTGAATCCATTGCTCCTTGTTCTGGTCTCTGGAGCAGCAGAAAACAAGCCCTCTCCCTCCTCTACGTGGCATCCCTTCAAATATTGAAACGTGGCTATCATGTCCCCTCTTAACCTTCTTTTCTGCAGACTAAACACACCCAGCTCTCTAAGTCTATCCTCATAGGGCATGCTATCAGGGCTTGTTTTCTGCTGCTCCAGAGACCAGGACAAGGAGCAATGGATTCAAGCTGCAGGAAAGGATATTCCACCTGAACCTCAGGAAGAACTTCCTGACAGTCAGGGCTGTCCGGCAGTGGAATCTGCTGCCTCGGAGTGTAGTGGAATCTCCTTCCTTGGAGGTTTTTAAGCAGAGGCTTGATGGCCATCTGTCGGGAGTGCTTTGAGGGTGTTCCTGCATGGCAGGGGGTTGGACTGGATGGCCCCTGTGGTCTCTTCCAACTCTACATTTCTATGATTCTATGATTCTATGACCACAAGGTATTTGGAAAAGCAGGTCTCCCTTTCATATTTTATGTGTTCATCACAGAAGATGTTACTGTCAAAGACTAACTGAAGCCACAGGTAGTAGTTCTAAATGACCTTTATGGTTCTTTCATCCCACTCTAGATCTCTTGCTGGTTTGGGTACATTTCACCATGGCTGGAATACTGATGCCTGATTAGAGTGGGATCAGAGGGCTCTGAAACTGCCACTAGCCACTCAGAACATCATGCTGGGAATGAAATTGAAGGAAATCATCAGCCCACCACTCAATAACCAACAAGAAAAGAAAAAAGGTGTTCTAATATGACTAAATTATCCCGCAGCATCACTTGGCGATAAACTGGAAAGGGTATTTATTGTGTCTTGCAGCACATCCAAGTACTTGACAATTTTTACAAATGTATTAGCAGAAGATTGGTAGTATTCATTTTTGTCAGAAGATTTTTCATTTTCACTTTAGAGATCTCCGAGAAGCATCTATTGGCCTCTATCTCTCACAGCAGCCTCCTCCCTGCTCCAAAGGGAAAAAGAAAAAGGGAGAAGGAAAGAAATGTAAGATATATTTTTAAGCGTAAAGGCATATTGCTTCTATGAGAGGAGGGCTGAGTTAAAAATGTGGCCAGCTGCTAAGGGTGTGTCCATTTAATCCATTATTCTGTCTCCAACACTGGCTTGCAAAACGTCATAGGAACACGTCACAAACAGCAACCCTCCAAAATCTTTTGCCCAAAGCACAGAGTGTTACAAGCTTAGGGACAATTAACTAAACTATACAGGAATAGATTCTTCCTCTAAATTAGAAGTCCCAACATACAGCTAGATTTATTATCTCCTGACCCATGCAGAAAACAAAATTGCTAAGATATTTTTTAATATCCATATGGATTCAAATCACAGTCATCAATCTATGTTAGGAATCTCATCACACTTTCCACTGCTGGATAGTTAAGCTAAAGATTATGCAGTTAGCACTCCATATAGGGTTAGGGGTGCAGGTCCCCCACAAAGGTGGAAAAATAGCAAATATCAAAATGTGTGTGTGTGTGCGTGCGTGCGTGCATATGGAGAGCTGACTCTGTTTATGTCCTGTTTATTTTTACTAATTTTATAATTTCCAGTTTCAACTAACTTAAAACAAATGCTTGGAAAAAAAATAGGACTGCCATCCTAGGCACAATGACTTCACAGTGTAAGCTCCATTGAAATCAAAATGTATTCTGATGTTCCTATGAATAGTTCTCGATCCTTGAACCCAGGATTGTGCTACCATGTCTTTTGTGCCAAATCCCTTCATAATCTTTGTTCAAACAGTCCCCAAATTTGGGGAGGGAAGGATAAAAATGCATAAAAATGCTTGTGATATCATTTGGTAGAAATTTTTTGATGGTGGTTGAATTCAAGAATGAAATAAGAGAAGACTGACCTCACTATCACAGGAACAGATAATGGAATTATAACCAGCCATGAACTGTGAAAGTGAGCAAAGCCAGCAGGAATGGCAGCATCTTAGTATGCCTCTCTGACCACACTCTTTTTTTAAGTGACTGTGGTACTTTTATTTGTAACTACCAGCAGAAAGGTAAAACAAAAACAAAAAAGGTGGTGGTTCGTCATTCAAAAAACCAAAGTTGGTCCACACAGAAATTTATGAAGAATCTTCTATGTAGAGAGATTCAGAGTGATTGTAGCAGCTACTGACCCTCATAACAAATATAAATAGCTGGAGAGGATTCTTTTTCAGCCGTTTGGAGGGAATTCTCTTGATAAGCTGGCAGCACTGGTTTTCTCTTCCTGATACTAAAGATCCTGAGGTGTTGCTTTAAAATCCTTTAAGGTCTGTATTTGAAGGTGAGTCTCTAAGGAGACATAAGTGAGTTCCAGTTGGCAACAGAGAGCGAGAGACAGCAGGGTGGGGGGAATGTTTTTGTGTGCCTTCAAGTCATTTCTGAACTATGGCAACCCTAACGGGGAATCTATCATGGGGTTTTCTAGAGCTGAAAGTGTGTAACATGCCCAAGGTCCCCCAGTGAGTTTCCGAGGCTGAGTTGAGAATCGAATTCTGGTCTCTAGGGTTGCAGTCCAACCCTTAAATCACCACACCAGGCTGAATCTTATTACCTTCTTTTATAATGATTTGGAACAACATTCTAAGTACATTTTATAGGAGCAAAAATACTATGTTACAATTACACATTCTCAGAGTGTAGCTATGGGGAGGGACAAAATGTGGGCATTTCTCATTTCTCTTTCCAAGTAAGAATTCTGCTACCCTAATGAAATTTTCCATCCTTCCCAAAATTCCTAGCTCTACAGAGAGGGAGACATTGAAAATTGTTCACATCTAGGAGTCTTCTATTTGCTGTGTTTGCTTTCCCTGGGTCACTTTGCTTTGACCTTTTTCTTTGAATTTCTAAATTGTGTTCCTAAATGCTCAACTGAAGTTTTAAGTTATTGCAATGTTACAAATTTGGTGAGTGAAGGAAAATTTCATTAGAGGAACAGAATTTTTAATTGGGGAGGGGCCGTGCTCGTTTTCCCCATCCATAGCTACACTGCTGAATGTTGCCAACCTACAATACCCCATGAACACCCACTTAGGTGTCACATGGAAATCCAAAGGGAACAGCAAAAAGCAAGACTCTCAACAGTACCTGGCCTCTTAAAAGAAGGAAAGGTAGTAAAGTAGTTGAAAGATAAACAGTCTGGAAAGTAAACAAAGGTGGAAAGGAATAAATGAAGTATAGCTGTTTGAGGGGAAGACAAAATCTAAGTGCTGAATTAGTGGTTTTGAAATAAATAGGAAGAAGAGGTCAGTCAACTCAGCCAGACAACTTCTGATGCCCTCTCCACGCCCTCTTTCATCAGGTATTCAAAGCCATAAAATAGACAAAGAAAAATTTACATTGTCTTGCTAATCTCAATTGCTTCTCAATAGAGAACACAGGCCCTTTGGAGTGGGCAGCCAAGATGTATCTTAAAATCTAAGCCTCTATGCTTTGTATTACCTTTCCACATAAAATGATATTGGATTAGATCCCAATTTGCCCTTTGATTACTAGAAAGGACTCAAACTCAACAAGAGAAGAAAGGTTCCACCAATCTCATTCTCCCCACAGACCTCAATGCCATCTCCGAAGGATCACTCAGCTCCAGAGTAAATTCTCAGAGGCAAGGTGGGACTATAGGGGGAAAGGGAAAAATCTGTTTGTTTGTTTGTTTTGTTTTGTTTGTTCACCCCGTCTTCCAACATTCTATTCACAGGGATCTAAGCAGCTAGCTCTGGTTCCTCCTTACAAAGAGAAACAGCTTATACAGTTGGTGGAGAAAGTCAGTAATTGGCAACACAAGCTTCATGAAGAAAAGGCCATTTTGCAAGCTTATTTTTCTCAGCCCAGATGATTTAGCTTTTGAGCATGTGAGAACAACATCTCAAGCTAAAATACCAAATTTATGCTCTGCACCACCAGGCCAATATTTCATATCCTGGAGCTGAAAGAACACTTGGGAACATGGTTTAAGGGATTCTTAATTTGGCTGTTGCCAAGTTGTTTTGATAACGATGAGCCATGTTGTAACTCTTTTTTAATATAGATTTTTGCAACAATCTTTTAAAACTTCTTCAAATACACCAGCAGATTCTTTGGAAGGAATGTCTTTAGAAGCTGGCATTCTTAATAGGAATGTATAATTATTTTATTGCCTAACAGTAAAGGAAGGAAAGTACATATTAAGCTCAAGGGCTAATAATGATTTAGCACTGGAATCCTGTATTGCAGATGGAATGGATGTCATATCTATTTGCTAGCTAGCTCTCCAGAGGAACATCAGGTCAGATGATGCTAGGGGGCATGGTTGCTAGGAAAATAAGAATCCACAGAGTAACAGAAATTTACAGTGTACTTTTGAGAAGATGGCAAATCAAGCACCTTGACAATAACAGGGAAAAGATAAAAAGAAAAGTAAATACAAACCAGTGACTGTGCTCTATGGTGGATTCTGGGAGCTATTGTCCATAAAATTTTCTAAATTCTGGGGAGGGGCTTAAGTCAGCCAACATTTACTACATCCTTTTTCCTGCTCTCTGATCAAAGGTAAATGTGGCACTGAGTAATAGATTCTGCCAAAGATAGAAGTCTAAAGTTCTTCCTCCTCTTTTTAGTATCTCAGTGCTGCATTACAGCCAGATATTCACCTTGTCTACTGTTTCAGTGGTAGCAATATAAGCTATGTACCAGCCACAAGCTTTGGTTCAGGTTGTAACAATAATTTGGCACTTTAGAAAATGCCTCATTTAGGCTTGAGTCAATTTGGAGGCAGCCCTTTTTTGATTTGTATCCTCAACCAGAGTTAGGATTCAGAAATCTGAAAGCTTTCCATTTAATATCATTGAAAATATGGATTGTTAGGCCATTTCTGCGCTATGCTGTTATAGTGCTATTATTCCACTTTCAACATCCTATGGAATCCTGGAGTTTGCAGCTTAGAGAGGAGCATTTAGAATTCTCAGCCAGAGAGCTCTTTGACTTCAGTAAACTGCAAACCCCAGAATTCCACAGGATGTTGAAAGTGGAATAATAGCGCTATAACAGTGTATGGCGGAAATGGCATTAAAATCTGATGGAGTTTGCAACTCAGCAGCCCCATTGTTACATCTTCCAAACTGCAGACAAACGTGGAAAGATTTTTGTGCAACACATCTTTAAATTTTGTCCTTTCAACAAATGGAATTGTCAACAACTTATTTTGTGAGGAGAGAATTAGTAACAAGTATTATTATTTGTCTGGTTTCTGCTTCTCTCCAATGTTTCATTCTTCCCAGTGAAGAGAAAAGCTGGAATCTGGAATTTTATCAAGGTCAGTTCCTCTCCTGAAGCAAAGCAATTGAAGCTCTTCTGATAAAACACCCACAGGATTAGAAGGTGGACTTGTTAGTCACTGTACCTCAGCCTTTCTTCCATTCTGACCATTTTCTCAGAAGGATAAGCTCCATAACCTATCTTGCATTTCTGAATCATGTACGAAGCTTCAGTTGGGCTCCTGCTTCAGTTCTGGCAAGCTTAGAGGGAAGCCAAATTCAATGCAGTCTTCTACATGCAAATCTATTGCACACTCCAAACTGTTGGAGTGAAGTCATAGATGGCATCAGTTGCTTAAGAAATTGCTAGTGAAAGAGAAACAAAGAAAAATGGATTAATAAAATACAAGGAAAATTTCTTAGGGTTTTCACTGATTAATCTACCCAATGTACCAATTGCTGTTTGCTGCCCAGAGTGTAATAGGAAAAAGCAAATCACATGTGTCAAATGATGTAAAAACAACAACAACAACAACAACAACAAACCCTCTGAATACAGTCTATAGAGTTCTGGTTTAAGACCACTTTCCTTAGATCATTTCTTTTTTACAGAGCAATGCAGTTGACTTTAATAGGCATCTTGTGGAGACAGGCAAAAATAGCACATAGCTTGTTTATAGATATTTGTTATCCCTGCGACATTATACAATCTATATTTTCCTGTTAGAAATTAGGGCAACACAAAGTTTAATGCACACAGCAATCAGTTTCATTGGGTAGCTTAATCAGTCGGTGAGTTTGTTGATTCATTTGGTGAAAACTTATTTTAATAATTGAAAGCAAATTTTATTTGGTGGCGTTGTCAGTTGAGGGCACCCTTATTTTTTCAGGCTATGTTGATGCTGTAATTGGTAGTGAAAACGAAAACATTAACGATGGTCTTTCTCCCTAATGAGTAGTAACTCTAATTTAGTATGTTGTAAGTGATCTTATACTTCCTTCTGTATCTCAAAGAGGCAACTTTATTAAGATTCTTCCATTTAAATAGTTTTGATAGATTACTCAATTAACTAGTTAAAAGAGAGTTCTGATCTTTACTAACACTACATATGTGATGCAAAAGCATGTCCAGGCAGTTCTCAGTTTGGAGGTAGGAGCACTGTTTCACTGCCTCACTACCCAAAGGAGAAATGTATGCAATGCTTCATTGTGCCAGTTCCACACAGCTCACAAGGATATATCCAAGAGGCACAAGTAAGTTATGAAAGAGCTTACCATACCTGCAGCTAATTCACACCTGAATGCTCATTACACACTGATGTTTTGCTTAATGAATGCACTAGATGGACAGACAGACAGACAGATGCCACTAAAAATGATGTGAGAGTCACAATTTGACATTGCAGTGGCTGAACAGTGATGAACTCGCATGTGCAAATTTCATCTTCTGTGTAGAGGCTGTTTGAGAGAAAATGCCTACCTTTCCCCCACCTCAACATTTCTCATCATCCCAGCTGTGTCTTTTTGCACTAAATCAAGAGCTACAATCTGCCAGCATCCAGGAATTTTTGGACTATCTGTTCAGTGTAGATTATCTTTCTTTTTATTGAAGTGGACCAGAAATAAACCCCAAATATCTTTCCTGCTTCATTTTAAAACATTTGATTGCAGTGATCTTTCCGTACCGCAGAAAGGCAGACCATTGGAAGTAAGTAAACCACACCGCTTCCATCTCTGTGTCTCCTTCTGCTTGTCTTCTGTGTTTCTCTCTTAGTCTTTCTCAGAGATGGGAATTTGAAGCCCTCCAAACTCTTTTTCCCCCTTTGGAAGAAATAGAAAATACTGTTTTCTATACATAAAAAGTGCAGATTTTACACAGAATTAATCCACAAATAAAGCAATTAGGGGAAACAGCATTTTCTGCATAGACAATAATCTTTTTTTACAGAAATATTATTTTCTACATAGAAAATGCTGTTTCCTGTACAAAAACGATATTTTCCACACCAAAATCCCACATGCAAAATTTTGCATAGAATGAATCTTGAACTATGAAGGTTCTCCTCAGTCCAGAAATCTTCTCCTATGGGTTTCCTGGCAGTCACGAAGCATGCTATATTTAAAAACATTTTTTAAAAATATTTTAAATTATTATTTCGCTCCTTACTTCTGCCATATATTTTCAGCATTTAAAAAATTAAAGCCAGTACTCCAATTTCCACCATCCTTTCCCAATGTTTTTTTTAACTCTGACACATTCTCTTCAGACCAAGAAATATTCTGTCACAGTCTATCTAGGCATACCTTAGGTTCTCCTAAGCCTAGGAAGGGATATGCAATTAGCAACAAGAAGATCTTCTATGGCATGAAGCCACCTCATTGTGTGTGTGCCCTTCATAACAATGCACGCTGTTACTTTCTCCCACCAAAGTGAGTGGTTGCTATTCATTGCTGTTTGTGGGAAGCAAACTACAGACTTGAGGCTAATGTTCCAATGAAGCTGAGTCTATCCTCTTGTCCTGCTGATGTGTGACTTGCGTAGATGCTCCTGACAGGCACCCTGCGGGGCATTGTCTATTCCCCACCCATCATGATGACAGGCATTTTGTTAGTTACATTAGGGCTTTTTAAAGGAAGAAGTGCCAAAGCTTTTACATCGCTTTTGCATGACAGTCTTCATTTGACCACAGCAGGTGGGCAGAAACCTGAATTAAACATTCCATTTTGGTAATGTAATATATGAAAAGCTGGTGGCTGGGCACCTCAAGGTCAACCTGTCATAACAGTGTCATCCTGTGTCATTTTACGCTGACAACTAACAGTAGAAGCTAGAAGAAATATGTTGGATCAGGTTCTAGCAACCTTGATCTTGCTTGTTGGGGATGCTGCGTTCCTGTCCAGTATCAGTCCAAACTCATTGAGGTATTGAGTGTGCCTCACAAGCCAAAAGATCAAGGAGATCTTTATCTTTAAACATCATCCCAGGGATCCTCATGATGGTCTAGAGAACTCAAAGTTGGAATCTTGAACCTCATGCATATTACTTAAGTACTAGAAGAACTGAGTGAGGAGCCACAAGGATTTATATCAACTAGCAACAGATAATAGGGTGTAACCTCTTAGGCATGGAATAGAGTGAACCAGCTGCTTCTTCCTACATCCTTCCACTTCTATAACTTCCAGGACTGAGGTATGAGCAACGTGTCCCTAAGAAAAGCTACCACACTTTTCCTCAGTTCCTGCCAAACTGTTGTTGCTCTACAGTTTTCTCCTCTTCTTCTGCTTTCTTGTGTCTTGTCCTTCCTATTTGCTTACAGAGATAGCTACTAGAATTCTAACACTTGTTTCATGTCCACAGAACTACCCCTCTACATCTTCACCTGCCTGATGAGCCATGCCATGCATTAGGAATCCTATACATAACAATGCATTGTTTATGTGATGTTTGTATCATGCTCAATATCTATAGCAAAGGAAAAAAGAGGAAGGGAGGGGGAGAAAAAAAGGGAAATGTGGCAGCACCTTTAAGACTAACTAGTTTTTATTTTAGCATGAGCTTTCTGGATATAAACTCCCTTCTTCAGATTTACATCCATGAAAATATCAGGTTTATAGCCACAAAAGCTCATGCTAAAATAAAGACCAGTTAGCCCTAAAGGTCTTAAAGGTGCTGCCACACTTCTCTTCTTCTCCGCCTCCTCCTTTTCATGCTGCAAGAGACCAAAACAGCTACTTTGCAAAATATAGCAAAGAAGTCTTTGGCCATTTCCACACTACACTGTTATAGTGCTGTTATTCCACTTTCAACATCCTATGGAATCCTGAGGTTTGCAGATTAGAGAGGGGCATTTGGGATTCTCAGCTAGAGAGCTCTTTGACCCCAGGAAACTGTGGTAAACTGGCCTCTCTGTCTCACTTGTCAGTCATGTTGTCCACTGGCAGTTCCACGTGACCTCTTAGTTATCACTCCATTGTCTCCCACATTAGTTTTGACTATGTAGAGACGATATTTTTCACTGCCCTTTTTGTTTATGCCAGTAGATGGAGATCACATGTTTGAATTTTGCCTCAAATGAAAACACCCTGCAAAGCGAAAGCTAACATGTTAGGGAGAAGAGAACCAACCTGGAAGAGCAGTTAAGAGTATTTCGTCAGACTAAATTCAAATTCCCATTTAACCAAGAAACTCATGGGGCAACCTTGGGCCAGCTGCTATTTCTTTACCCTATCTATATCACAAAACTGTAGTGAGCATAAAAATTAAGAGGAGAATTGTGTATGTTGCTTTGAACTCTTTGGAGAAAAGGAGAGATGTTAGTGTGAAAAATAAATAATACAAAAGAATTTACCCAAGCTTCCTCTGATGTATAAACTCTAGGGTTAGGACGAATCCAGAATTTTCCGAATCCAGATCCGAATCCCTGGAAGGTTCCGGGAATCCACAAATCTCACGAATCTTGAATCTTTCAAATCCTTTTTTTAAAAGGGTTTAAAGAGCAAGGAAAAGAAGGATAATCTTGGGCAAAACACACTCTCTCAGCCTCAGCAAAAGCCTGGGCAAAGACAAACCTCCCTCTGAAGAAATCTGGCCAAGACAATGGTCATAGTTTTGCCTCAGGATCTCCCCAGATTGAAAATGACATGAAGGCCCTTTCTACACAGGCAGGGAAATGTGGGTTAATCCGACATTTTCCTGCCTATGTAAACAAGACCACTACAGTACAGAGATAATCCAGATCAAAACCAGTTTTTCTTTGCATAGCTCCTTCTAGCATCCTGGGGTTTGTAGTTTGATGATGCACCAGCAGACTTTGGCAGAGAAGGCTGTGACACCTTGTAAAACCACAAACCCCAGAATCGTGTCTGAAAGAGGTTTGCAAGGGAGCTATGCAAAGGAATCTTTCAGCTGTCATTGAAATCTCAAGACTGTACCTTCCAGTCAAGTGCTGAACTTAAATATTAAATGCTCCATTTAAATATCTTAGAATACAACCCCAGATGTAATTTCTGAAATTGTTAGCAAAGGTCATTATTACTCTAAGGGAAAAAGTCACTTACTTGCCATCTCCCCTTGCATGTCTAGTTTCCCGGGTTTTCAGGCATCCCGGTCTCCAACAAGCTATTTGGTTGGTGGATTCAAAAGATTCAGTTTGCCTATTTTGGCACAGAGATTCGGATTTGCGAATCTCGAATCCTTGCCCAGGATTTGAGATCTTGGTTGGCCCATCCCTAACAAACTCTCTCCTTATGGCGCTGCCAAGGGCAGATCCACATTTTTTGACAGGCGAGGGAGGCAAAGCTCCACAATAGCATGGGAGGTGTATTCATGCACAGGGATTTTGACACTACAGTACACCTGTGTGTTTTCCTTGGGTGTAAATACACTTGCTTTAACTTTAGCTTCACCTTCAGTGCAAAAAGTAGGAAGAAATTCCTCAGAACCTGGCATTTGAGGGAACAAAAGGAGGACACAAGAAGTATCTTGAACTTTAACAAAAGCTTGTGTGGGATGAGGAATTTTTCTGAAATACCTCCAGGCTGGGAGGTAGCGGAAAGAGAGAGAGATGAACAAACATAATGCTAAATAACTGGTTGGCATAGCTGTCCTTACTGTGACACTGTCAGCTTCATACAACTTGTCAGGGGAAAAGTCTCCATGACCTAGAACGAATGCCAGTGAAATACTTTCTGCCTTCAGCTGATACTCTTAAATAGCAATGTTTGTGCACAAACATCATTTTTCCAATTAAAGACCAAAAAGGAGGGGAAATAATATTGTGTTCCCCTCCCCCCACCAGTGGAGTATCTCACTGTGTGAAGATGCACTTTCTAGCTGAGGTACAGAACATCTGCCTGCAACCTTCATCATGGCAAGTGAATCTCTGAACTTCTGCAAAGACTTCTACATGAAATAACATTTTACATTTGTGCATGAATTTGCAGATGGGCTGACAAGATTCTTAATGACATCTCTTCACTGCCCCTTAGAGGAAACATTTTATCACAGACAACACAAAATGTCAATCTGTTTAAACGATTGCATTGTTTTGAACATCACACATCGCTATGACAAAAAAAAATGGGGAGGGACAATCTGATAATAATTTGCTTCAGTGATGTACAACATTATAAGATCAACTACCAAATAACTACCAAAGACTTGTCAATTAGGCATTCCCAGATCTCAGGGCCTGGCCTTGAGTCTTAGGGGTTGGACCTTCTTTTCTTTTGTAAGGGCTCTGCTTTGAAAAGTGTGTGTGTGTTCTCCTTTGCTAGAGTTCGATTTAAAAAAAATTGAATGGCATACTCTCAGCAATGGTGCTTGAAGCTTAACATATGATATCTCCAGCCCCACACTCCATGGTATCATTAACAACCAGCTTGCTCACTTGCTCGCCCTCCCTCCCTCCCTCCATATATTGCCATAATGTAACCATAATAATTTTCAATTATTGTATGATCATCATTGTAGAAATTTCTGTGGATGTCTACTTCTGCGCAGCAGAGAAGGAGGGAGGGATACTCTCGCTGAGTCCCTTCCTAGAGCTGGGGGACATAAATATGGTAGTGCACATGCTGTTAACCACAAGGCTGGACTTTTACAATGCATTGTACATTGGGCTACCTCTGTGCCAAGTTTGGAAACTTCAGTTGATTCAAAACACAGCAGCCGGATTGGTTATAGGCACATTTAGGAGTGAGCATATCACGCCAATATTGAAGTCACTCCACTGGCTGCAAATGAGAACAAAGTGTTCATTATTACCTTTAAAGCCCTACATGGTTTGGGTGTCCCACACACTCAGGTCCTCTGGGGACCAGTTACTTCAGCCAGCCAGGACTAGACTGGCAGTGATCACCCAGAGGACATTTTCTTCAGCCTAGACTGTGGAACGACCTGCCAGAAGAGATATGCTGTCTGAATTCAAAACATCATTAAAGACCAATCTCTTCTGGCAGGCCTATCCAGATGATTTCAAACTCTGAATTTTAATTATGAATTTTAAATATGTAATGACTGTTTTAATAGGTATTTGTATTATTTGTTCTTTTAAACTGATATCATGCATTTTAAATATTGTTTTTAACTTACATTCTCTTTCTAACTGATGTTATGTGTTGTGTGTTAATCTGTTTTTCTTCCCTGCCTCATTCCAGGTGGAGTGGCACATAAGAATAAATATCATCATCATCATCATCATGATTATCATCATTGATGGATGCTCTCCAGGTGACCTTTCCTTCCTATCTTATTCTCCCTCACTCTTCCTCCTTTCTTGCCTACCTTTCCTGCCCTGATGAGAGTTGCCTGTGAGATGGCCATTAACTCCCTTTGCTTCTTTTTCTTAGCTTTCCCCAGTGGCATGGCAGAGCCAGGTATAGTCAAGAAAGATTTTGGCTTGCTGTTGTTAAACAGGGTGGCTGGGAATGAGTCGAAAGCATATGCTGTTGGAAGAAGAGAGTACACCAAAACTTTTCATTTTCTATCCCCACAACAAGCAGTTCAGCAAATGTGACAAATTTAACAATCATTTTGAACAAACCAGTGAAAATCTGCTGAATGACACCAGTGGCCATCCCTTGTAACATCACCATGGAACATCCCCATGATATCACTAGAGGTCATCCTTTGGACTCAGGTTTAAGCCCTGAAAGCCTGGGATAGTACTAACCTGGCAATCATAAGTCAATCACTCAAGGAACCACCATTTGAGTACTGGACATGCTGGTGTACGGTGAGAAAGGTGTTATAAGAACACTTTTTCTTTCTGATGTGTACTTATGCATTCTTTTTTTAAAAAAAAACAGAAATCCTTAACAGCTGAAAAAGTGCAATTATTTGGGTATACCTGCAATGTGTTCACTTTAATTGGAATAGAGTAACATTTGTTTCATCTAGAGCTGGTGTGAGCAATGTAATGCCCTCCAGTTGTTGTTGGAATGCAATTTCCAGCAACCCTAACCAGCACAGCCACTGTTGACCAAAACAGAAGTTACAGCTGAAGAATATCTGGAGAGCCCTAAGTTGACTACCTTTGAGGGAGAAGTGCTTGAAACTATTACTTTATTGAACTAAAGTGCCTAAAATTCTTCAGGCATTCTGACTGGAGGATTGTAGGAGTTCTAGTCTCAAGAAGTAATTTTTCCATGTTCTGCTCTAGAGATTCTGTGGGATAGAGCTTCTCTTTAATAGCAAAGTATATAGCTTTCCCCAATCTGATAACTTCCAGATGTGCCAGGTGACAAACCCCATCTTCCCCCAGGCAGTGGTGGCTTGGAGGTTATGGCAGTTTTAGTCCAAGATACTGGGGGGATCAACTTAGGGAAGATTGCTCCAATGCATTTGATTTCTGAAAATGTTGTAGTGTACAAATACATATAATTGTCTCTCCTTCAACTCTCCCTTTGTGAGAAAGCCAGGAAGCTCTATTCCTACATAAAAAGTTTCTGACAGTGACAATATCCATTTCAGGGGCATCTTGCCCTTGAAAGATATAAATTTTTGCATCTCCTCTGTGGATTGCTCTTCAAATTAGCTGTTCAGCCCTTAATCTTTCAATCACACAGTTCCAAATCAAAACCACCACTATGTGCTGGGCTGCTACTCTGCTATGGAAGCCTCATGCCAGCAATCTCATGATAGTGCTGTTAAAATCTGCTTCAGAAAAATGAAGCAAATTTGACTTCCAAATTTATGTTCTCCCAGTTATTGCAACCCTAAAATAGTTCTAGACCTCTTAAAATTCTATGAACCATAGGGGGGAAAAAGTTGGTTGGAAGCAGGGGTAGAAAAGGATGTGTCAAAATTACCAAAACTTTGCACTTCCTAGGACTCATGGGACAAAGCACACCTCAGCTTGCAAAGTGACATCTATTTAAGGCTTGTGGTGTGGAAAATGCCTGCATTTTAGAAATGTGAACAGCATTTTTGTGAACAGGTTGAAAATCTGCCTAAACATTTTTTTTAACCAACAGGAAAATATAATATGCACAATATGACAAAGACATATGCAAAAATGCACATGAATCTCCATGTGGGAGTAAAAACAAACTCTCACTACAAGCAGATGAATAACCTGCCATTGTTGTGCTTTGGACATATCAT
Source organism: Ctenosaura bakeri (assembly GCA_948474755.1). Taxonomy (NCBI): domain Eukaryota; kingdom Metazoa; phylum Chordata; class Lepidosauria; order Squamata; family Iguanidae; genus Ctenosaura; species Ctenosaura bakeri. The sequence goes on along the minus strand of CAOLHI010000137.1, from coordinate 628,806 downwards.
GAGACAACATGACTCACTGGAAAAGATGACAACACTTGGTAGAGAAGGAGGCAATAGGAAAAGAGGAAACCCACATGACAGGTAGATTGATTAAATCAAGGAGGCAACGCCCTCAGTTCACAAGACCTGAGCAGCACTGTTGATGAACAGGGTTCATGGGGCTCTCTCATTTATCCATAATTTGAAGCCAACTAGACAGCAAATACCAATGCAGTGAAAAAATGTTACAATGAGAATGTAGGTGGGAGTCACAGAAATGCAACAAGAATTGAGGGTAAGAGTACTTTTACATTCTGAGATGGAACCTGGAAGTCCTAACTACAACCAGCATGTCTGCCCAGTTCCATTAAGCAACACGCTTCACCCACTAATATCAGCCTAGGCATCCTGGAAGACCAAAACTGTCATGCTAGCTAGAAATATTAAACCAAGAGTGGCTAACTTGTGGGTGCTAGATGTTGTTGGACTGCTACTCCTATTAACTGTACCCAGCATAGGGAATAATGAAGAATGATGAGACTTGCAGTGCAACAACATCTGGAAGACCACCACTTAGCTCCCCTCCTGATATCCCCTTCCCCTTCAGTTTTAAGATGAAAGGTATTTTTAACAGAGAAATAAGATCAGGGTTTAATTCTAAAATTATTTCTAGGTAGTACACGTTGTACATTAATGCAGGGATCTGATCTGGCAGCATTCCAGTTGTTCTTCACCTACAACTCCTATCACCTCCAAGCATGGGTGGAGGCTGCTGACAGCAGGGATCCACCAACATCTGGCAACCCACAAGTTTCTTCTCCTGAGTTTGAGGTTAAGCTGACATTTTACAGAAACTGAACTTTCAGCTATCAGAAAGGTGAATTTGAATTACCTTTCCCTCCCACCCATCTAGCAAGTTATTAACAAGAAATCTTTATTCTCTCCTCTTTACGATTTTGTACAAGACTTCTTGAGTATCAAACTTTTAAAACTCTCATCTGAAGCTCAGCTTTGATGGATGCTTTTATAACACTGAATGCCTAAGTCTTAGTAATGAATTTTTAAAACAATAATTTTCTTTTGTAGGGGCATGTCCAATTCAATATTTTTACATCTTATAGGGGTTTTTTTTTAAGTCCTTTAGGACTATGCATAATTGGGAATACATCACTGGGAATCTTTTTCAGTCCATTTGCCCTCTTAAAAGATGTATTGCTTTTCAGCATTTAAACCAACCATTCTCTCAAAGTAGGACATGGTTCTCTCGTCCATGGATTATTCCCCATAATCCATTTTTCATTTCCAACTGCCAATCTATACATGGCTAATGAACATGCTCAGTTCTCCTTTGACTGGGTTTTGAGGAAAATGGAGCTTCAAGCTACATGCAAACCTGAGGTTTCCCCCAAAATAGTCAAGGAACTTCCCTCCCTGGGAAGCCCGTTTAGCCCTGTGATAGCAAATTTTTACATGGAACACTTTGAAAAGCAAGCCTGGGAAACCGCACCAAAAAAGCCTGCTATATGGTTCCATTATGTGGATGACACTTTCACCATTTAGAGCCTCGGAGAAGAAGAACTGACCGTTTCTCTGGACCATCTGAACAACATCCACCCGAACATCCAATTTACCATGGAAAAAGAAAATGAAGGAAGACTACCATTTCTGGATGTCCTGATCATCCACAAACCTAACCGACAATTGGGCCCCACAGTTTACAGAAAACGTACACATACTGACAGATACCTACACAAGAACTCCAATCATCACCCAGGACAAAAAAGGAGGACAATAAAAACTCTGGTAGACCACGCAAAAAGAATCTGTGAACCCCACCTCCTAAAAAATGAACTGAACCATCTAAACTGGGCTCTACAGGCCAATGGTTACTCTGGTTCAGACATCAGAACAGCCCCAAGACCCAGAAAAAAACCACAGCAGTGAAGATAAGCAGCCAACCAAAGGGAACGTGTTTTTACCATACATCAAAGGGGTCACTGATGGTATAGGGAAATTGATGAAGAAACATGACCTCCAAATAATCTACAGACAAACCAAGAAAATTCAACAAATGCTATGTTCAGCAAAAGACAAGAGGGATCCTCTAACTTCTGCTGTAGTTTACCTCATACCTTGCAGCTGTGGGCAGGTCTACATAGGGACTATAAAACACAGGATCCAAACACGAATCAAACAACACAAAAGACACTGCAGATTGATCCACCCAGAAAAATCAGCGGTAGCAGAACATGTCATAAACTGGACACAGAATGATTTTTGAAAGCACAGAAATTCTGGACCATTCTGACAACTACTAGGTCAGACTACACAGACAGGCCATCGAAATCCATAAACACATGGACAATTTCAACAGGAAAGAAGAAACTCAGAAAGTAAACAAAATTTGGCTACCAGTACTGAAGATTACTAAAATCAATGTTACCCTGTATGTTGGGGGTCCCGGGAGGGGCACCCAAATTACCAAATAAAAACACAAATTGGGGGAATTTAGCTTGAGCACTCTCTCGGCTAAACGAGAAGCAGGGTAACGTTAGCAAGGATCTTTAACCCTATGTATACAGCGGCGGGTCAGAGAGCGGCTAGACAAGGTTTTCAAAGTAACAAACAATATTTTATTAAAGACAAGAAACACTCAAGAAAAGACATAAACTAACTAACTGAGAAATAGAAACGGGGAGCTTTTCGGAAAGGCAATACGACACCTGGTCTCGTAGTCCTGAAGAGAAGCAGGGATCCGGGAGAGAAAGCTCAGCATGATTAGTTGAGGGGATTTTCCTTAGACAACCGGCAGCAAGGCGGGATGGAAGTCCAAAGTAGTCCGAAGACGTCCCAAAAGTGGGGACCTTTTATAGGGTGGAGTTTACCTACAGGCTATGTTATGCTCGGTGAGAACTAAGGAAGTTTGGAGTTGGACGAAGGAGTTGGCAAAGGTCAAGTTTAGCATGATGGGTTTAGTTCTTAAGACAACAGCGTGGCCAATTCGTTAATGGCCCGATATAAAGGAATAGCTTGACTCTTGGCTGCATAGCTTTGTGTAAATCCGAGCAGAGCAGAGCTGGTTTGCAGGGAGGTTTTTCCCTAAAGCGATGGAGAGGCTTAAAGTTGCTTGCCTGAATGGGGTCTTGGAATGTACAGTCATTAACGGCCGCACCCGTACATGTTCGTCCAGGAGGCCTCTGCAAACACGTGAAGTGGGGTGGCAGAGAGAGGTCAAGCAAGGCCAAATTATTTGATATCAAAAGGATATCTAGTACTTTAACCCGACATATCATAACCGTGATAACATCAAGACCCAAAAACATGCCAATGAACACCACCCAGACCCTGGAGGTCCCTCTACAGGAAACAACACAATGGCCTGCTAATGTACTTAATGCACTTTTATGCATATCCCCTGACTAACAATACAATCCTGGGGATATCCCATTCAACAATAGGCCAACTGTAACACATGCAAGTTGCTCCCTCCTACCCCAGGAGACTACACAAGTATATATACTCTGTTTCACTTCTATGCCGCCATATCCTCTAAAGATGCCAGCCACAGATGCAGGTGATATGTCAGGAGAAAATACTAATAGAACACGGCCTCAAACCCCCGAAAACTCACAACAACCTATGGATTCTGGCCATGAAAGCCTTCGACTTTACAACTTCCACCCCGTTTCTCAGTGACATCATTTTTGGCTACAGTCCTGTTAGTACTTACTGAGTTTGTTGAGGACTGATTGGAGACGATAAGAGAACAAATGTGTGCATGGTAAACAATTTAGGATTCAGAAAATTTGTTTCTCTCTTCGCTTTATCTGTTTCCTCCATTCAACGAAAAAAAATATTTTGCAAGAAAAGGCCTTGAGGTTTTTTTCCCCTCCTAGAAAAATGTGTATTCTCTCTCTCCTTCAGCATCTTAGTACTCTCCTTAAAAGAGAAATATAGACTGTAGACGAAACTTACTGAACTGGGGAATACAATATTTCCCTAGTGTCTCAAACAAAATGTATCCAGCAAATTGGACTGCCTCAGACAGGCTGTACTCTGTTATTTTAGCAGCTGTAGCTAACTGAATTTCACCTTCATGGGTAATGGCTGTCAGAAACTATATTTAGAAGGACAAATTCTGCCTTCAGAAACACCAGTGGAGACGTGGAGAAAACCCTGTTTTGGCAATATGTGAAGTTTTTGACTCTGTAGTCAATTAACAGCTTCGCCACCAAAATGGAGTCAACGTTGATTTTAGCAAGTACAGACCTGTTCAAATCAATGTGACCAAATTGGCTTACACCCAAACACTTCAGCAAAATTGTAAATTGCCCTGTAATTGGATAACGAACTTTCAAGTGCTCTTTCCCTTTCTTATTCTAAAGGTGGCAAGTCTGCATAAACATGTCAATTGGAAGCTAAATATGAATGTCTTTATGGTAGCAGAGGCTCTGCAGAGTGAGTGGATGTGTGAAAGGATATGAACAAAGTGTCATATGAATGCATTTTATTTTATCTTCAGAGAAGTATAGCCCAAGATGCAACTGTGTACCTACATTGGCAGACAAGTCTTTCAGTGGATCCAAGAAGAGAAAATCCTTTCTTCTCATCACCCCCTCAGACCTAATACCTACCACACCACCACCAAAACACAGTCCCCACATGCTTTCAGTGGCTGAGATCCTACATCACTATCAGTGAGTGAGATCCTGTATAATGGAAATCTACATTTTGGAGTTATGAGGTAGTTGCACCACACCAACCTTATTGTGTATGCTGACACTGTGCAACCAATCACATATCTCCCAGTGTGCCTGCTGACAGTCCCTACAACACAATGGGGAAATGCACAATGACAATCAAATGGGAATGATTCAGACTTTCTCCGCAATCCCAGAGGAACAAGTGGTCAATTGAAGGTGCTGAGAACCAGTTATGCACTTCCTGAGAATGTACAGTTGTGAACACAACAGCTATGCTATCAAAACTCCACTTGCAGTAGCCCAAACTGAATACAACTTCTGCCTAATGACCAAAAATACAACTACATGCAGAAGGGAACTCAAGCACATATATGACACCAGGGTTGCATTATTGATTAGGCACTTTAGGCACAGTTCCTAGGGTCTATGAAAATTTTAGGGGCTAAGAGAAAAGTCCTGGTGGCGCAGTGGCTATATGCCAGTACTGCAGCCACAACATTGTGAGTTCGATCTCTCAGGGCTCCAGGTTGACTCAGCCTTCCAGCCTTCTGTAGTTGGTAAAATGAGTACCCAGCTTGTTGAGGGCAAATAGCCAAAAAAAAATATGTAAACTGCTTAGAGAGTACCTGGCACTATAAAGCAGAAATGTAAATGCTATTGCTATTGCTAAAAGGATTAACAAAAAACGTTGTCACAAGTGGTATGTCGAGGAGAGGCGGGGAGTCAAACACAAGAATGCCTAGGGCCAATGAAAACTCTGCATGACACCAACAGAATTCCAGCCATAATCCAAATTGAAGGGCAAGGAGGACCTCTAGAGCAGAGTTTGGGGTATCAGAAAGGGATGGGGACAGGGAGGAAGAGAAGGAAAATATTTTGCTAAGGGGACTGCATTAAAAAGAAGAAATTATTTTGTTCTGGATCTGCTAATACAGTTTCTTCCATCAGCATATATAGCCAACTGGATCCTGGCCATGGTGATCAACCATACAATGGTGTTACCAGACCATACTCCCCCACTCCATGATATTAAATATTTAATTGGTATAAAATATAAATTATATCCTGCTATGTCTGGGAAGCTTGTTGCCAATGAGGAATTGGCCACACACGTGCGTTGTAAAACTAGGTCAGATTGAGACCTCAGGACATGGCTAGGTTATAGTCAGGGAAGCTGCAGTGACAATGGACTTGCAAATGTCCCTCAACAACTTGACCTTTAGAAACAATAGCACCCAAAACTTCTTCCACGGAATGACTGATTGTCTTTGACTCCTTCTTCTGTCCACCAAAACTCTCCTTTTGTCCTCACACTTGTCCTGACATTAAAGAGCTATCATGATTCCCATCAGTCCTTTGTCACCTAATGCTAAGGCTATTAGCTTATTCCAGACCCCATTGCCTACTGTGCCAAAGAGCAATTAACATCTTACCTTGAATGGCAGAAAAAGAGTATTTAAACTCTGGCTCTAAGCCAGATAGCTCGTAGTACTCTGGACATAGGCCATCATTCTGCTGCTCTGATTGCCGTTCTGGTACTACTTTCAGACTCTTAGTCTGGGCCACATGTTTTCGTCTCTTCTCTCTGGATGGTAAATATCATCCACTTTACTCTAAGTCATCACTATCCAATTGTTCCTCCTTTTCCTTCAGCTAGCCTTGTGTGACTGAGAGACTACTTGGATCTTGCATGTGTGTGATTGATAATTCCCCCCAATTAAACAAATATTCTTTGAATCTCCAGCTGGCATCCCTGAATTAGTGCCAGTATACACAAGTGTAAAAGATTCTGCTAGGTTAGCCTCCTCTGGCAGAGCTCTCCTTTGAGCTAATATTCCTCACTGTTTTGCAGAGACACTGGCATCACAGATGGACTTCTCAGTCACATTTTGAGATAACAATAGTATGTGTGCACAGAGAGAACTAAGTCTCACTGTGTTCTATGGAGGTTATTCCCAGGAGAGTGTGTGGAGATGAGATAACAACCTTGGTCTTTTTATACCAGGAGTAGGGGAAAATTACCAGTTATCTTTCTGTCAAGATCTAATGATGCCTGAAATTCTGCCACTTATCTAATATATAAAAGTCAAAGTTTGCTTGTCTATGTCAGGCAAAGACCTCATATGATTGGTTGCCTAAGAAGATTCTATGGAATCCTGGGGTTTGCAGTTTATGGAGGGGTCTTTAGAATTCTCAGTCAGATTGCTCTTGGGCCTCAGTCAACTGTGTCTATTTTGAATAGGCCAGTTGCTATGGAGATGAGGCCTAGCAGCAAGGAGGAGGACAGTGTATTCCCTCAGGAACCCAACCTGTGTATGTTAATAATTCTGAATACAGATTGGATTGGGGAATATGGGGAAAAGTTACAGGTACTGGACAAGACAGTTTGGGGAATCAGAGACACAGGGTCTCAAATCTTTCTAACAAGTAGAAAAAAAAATCCTGGGCAATGCCAGGTATATATGCCAGTACTACATACTTATTAATTTGGATCATGGACAGAGGGTGCTATTCCAACTATCCCACCTTTATTAGATGTGTGGTTATCATAAACACAGTAATCTCTGTGGTTGTACTCAACTCTGGAATGTTATGTCTCCTATCATATACCTAAACTGAGTTGCTAGTCCCAGCAAGAGTAGAACTGCCAAATCAAGAGAAATTTGAAATTTGTAAATTCTATTTGCAATGGAAATCAGCAAATTCATTTTGCAAATTCATTTACAAATTTAATATGGTGGAATTAGAAAAAGCATGATGAGTGGTCATCTCACAATTAAAAGTAATTTTTCCTTTTTAAGATGTTTCTTTGTACTATTGATCTTGCAATGTTTCGACATCACAGTGGGCATCAACTGGGAGAACAACACATACTGGTTAGATCCTGTATTCATTTGACAGTATTTAGTATTCAGTATCGCAGAACTATTGCAATAGGCAGATAGACAGAAAGGGCTTCTCTCTGTATTTGAGGTATATATGCCACTAACCAAGATAAATGACCATGGAACTTTCTGCACCTGATGCAGAGCCAGGTTTGTGAAAGCAAATGTCACAGTAAATCACCTAGTCTTCAAGATGCCACAAGATGCTCTGATGTTTTTTGCTCCAACAAATGAACATAACCGAATCATATAGGATTTTTTTAAAAAAACTGTAATAGTAAGGATTATAGCTGGCACTCAGTATCACAGTTATAGATTTGTAACCTAGAGTTGCAGATCTATAATTGCTCTGTATGCAGTAAGACTATGTCGTCTTACTGCAAAACTACATAAAGGACATCCCAGCCCACTTTAAGAGCCAACAACAGAATTGGGTGAAGTAGCAGGGCATAAGAAAGAGGTTGTTTCCTCACACTACCTCCTGCTGGCAAGCAAGGCTGCAACTGCCATTGGCAGGAGGGTGCAGAAACATCATCCTCTTCGTACCCAAATCACCAGCTGAATGAATCGCCTTTACCCAATCTGACTGCTGGCTCATAAGATGAGCTGGGAAGGGGGAGGAACAGGACAAGAAATATTACTTATTTTTGCAGATGTGACCAAGTAATCAGTGTAAAATAATGATGAACATTTTTTAAAAAATCTATGGACATAGCTCCATCAGACACACAAACACATTCATGAGCAGGCTATACTTTAGCATTAAATGGAGACACTAAAAAAAATTTTTTGGGATAATTTTTTCCAGCTCTAATGATATAGGGGGGCAAGAGGAAGGTTATTTAAACATATGGCTCTTTTGATTTGGTACAAGAGATGCTTTTAGTCATTAACAGAGAAAAGCAATCATTTTTTTTCCTGAAGTACTAGTTCTTGTTGGAGGGCTTATTTAATATTTTCACCTTCATGAGATTATCCTTAATTATCGTAGATATAAGGAATAGGCTCAAAATATGTCGACTTCTGTACCAATTAAAAGAAAGCAAATTGTCTACTGGAGTTATAAATTGTGAGGCCTGTAGGGATAATATGCAGAGTTTTTGTACACTTCAAAGTGTTCAATCTAAACTAAGTTAACTTTGTAATTAAAAGTTGAAAAGAGATGGCTTAGCTTGGGTAGAACTGGCTGCTTTTCATAGTAATATTCTCAGATAAAGCTTTCTGGAATATATTAGGGCAAACAACAGCTTGAGTCCTTTTGTTAGAGAAGACCCACTGAATCAATGGGTTTTACCTGTGTGTTGATCCTCCCTATTAAATAGTTTACTCAGTGGATCTAATGCAATTGAGAATAAACAATAGGATTCAGGCTATTGTGTTTTAATAAGTATGTATAGGGAGTCCTGGTGGTGCAGTGGATAAATGCCGGTACTGCAGCCACAAACATTGTGAGTTTGATCCTGCAGGGCTCCAGGTTGACTCAGCCTTCCATCCTTCTGTAGGTCGGTACCCAGCTTGTTGGGGGCAATTAGCTAAAAAGACACTGTAAACTGCTTAGGGAGTGCTTTGCACTGATAAGCAGTATAGAAATGTAACTGCTATTGCTGTAAGTATGTGTAAGTGATCTGACAAACACTCTGTTCACATGAACTCCTGATTCTTAGCAGCAGAATGCAGTCATTTGCAGCAATTATGGATAAAAAGTTGAGCAGAAATATGGAAACCTATCATGTTTTATGTCATGTGTTATGTTACATCATGTCAATTTTGTGAAGGTTCTGCACGCGCTAACCCTAGCAAATGTGGAGGGCCAACTTTAAGTACAAAAAGGCCCTGGGTCTCTGCTGGTGATGGCAGCAGTGCTACTGCTACAGATGAAAGGCATCCAAGGCTGCACACATCCTGGAGTGAAAAAACCATCTGCTGTGCTATTCCTACCAGTCAATCTGTGTTGCTATGTAGCAGAGTAGCAGCATCTTAACTAGCTGTTGTGGAAGAAAGGATGCAGGATTAGTTCTGACTTTTATTTCCTATTCTTTTTTTTTTTTCCAGAGATGCCAGTATTTTGCTGTGGAGTGTTTTCTTGCTTATTCTTAAATACAAGAAAAGCATTAGCTGTGAAGTGGTTTATCCATCTGAAGGACACCCAAACAAGCAAATTCATAAAGGAACAATCTATATTGTATTACACTCGTGGCACCAAAGCCTTGGGTAATGATGTTGTTCTTATTGTTGAGAAACTAAATCTTTCACAGCCCAGCTTCAATCTCTGAAGAGACAAAATACACTCATTGAGTTAGGATTAAAATCTCATGATAACAGGGCAGGCAACCTGTGGTCCTCCCAGATGTTATTGGATTCTGACTGCCATCAGCTACAGCTTACATGGCAAGGGTAAGGGCTGGTGGCAGTTGTAATCCAAGCATATCTGATGTGGGAGACCACAGGTCACCTGCTGCTGGCACAAGGAAACTAAGGGAAACAATCCAAGAGCAAGACATTTAAGAAAAGGAAAAAAGCACAGTAGGTACTGAGGAAAAAGAACATGAAGGAAACCTAGTTGGATATTGGTAACTTGAAAAAAAAGATGGACATGACAAGGAAATGGAGCAGAAGAAACACATCAGTGAAGGAACTCTGAAAATCCAAATGATTTTGCTGCAAAGTATCTTGCAAATTCCTCACAGCAGGCTGTTGAGTGAGTTCTTTTCTTGTCAAGTAAAGCACAGAAGGCCCCTAACCTCTTGAGACAGCACTGTTGGGTGACTCTGTGCAAACACAATGGTGGCAAAGAAGTGTGATTTCTTTGCTGCTACCATCACCACAGAATAGGCCTTCCAATGTGCTCTAGCCTGAATTTGGTTGTATGTGCCCTGAGGTATTTTGTTTTGTTTTGTTTCTGCCATCAGTCTTCAGCTAAAGCATCCCCAGTAGCTAGCTGTCTAGCCTATTTCTGAATATGTCCAAGGAAGGAGACCTCCACCACCTCTCTAGGCAATTTAAATAAGCCTTCAGCTTTGGCTGACCAGGATGGAGTGATGAGCAATTTGGTGTACTGTTTTTGGTATGTCATGTGTATTTTAAGTATCTTAATTTTAATGGTTTTCATAGAATCATAGAAATGTAGAGTTGGAAGAGACCACAGGGGCCATCCAGTCCAACCCCCTGCCATGCAGGAACACCCTCAAAGCACTCCTGACAGATGGCCATCCAGCCTCTGCTTAAAAACCTCCAAAGAAGGAGACTCCACCACACTCTGAGGCAGCATATTCCACTGCTGGACAGCCCTGACTGTCAGGAAGTTCTTCCTGAGGTTCAGGTGGAATCTCCTTTCCTGCAGCTTGAATCCATTGCTCCTTGTCCTGGTCTCTGGAGCAGCAGAAAACAAGCCCTCTCCTTCCTCTACATGGCATCCCTTCAAATATTTAAACATGGCTATCATGTCCCCTCTTAACCTTCTCTTCTGCAGACTAAACATACCCAGCTCTCTAAGTCTATCCTCATAGGGCATGGCTTCCAGGCCCCTCACCATTTTGGTTGCCCTCCTCTGGACTTGCTCCAGCTTGACCATGTCCTTCTTGAATTGGGGTGCCCAGAACTGGACACAGTATTCAAGATGAGGTCTAACCAAAGCAGAGTAGAGTGGTACCAGTACCTCCCTCAATCTAGACACCATACTCCTATTGATGCAGCCGAGAATTGCATTGGCTTTCTTGGCTGCCGCATCACACTGCTGACTCATGTTCAGCTCGTGGTCTATGAAGAATCCTAGATCCCTTTCACACGTACTGCTATCCAGCCACGTGTCCCCCATCCTATATTTGGGTATTCCATTTTTTCTACCTAAGTGTAAGACCTTATACTTCTCTCTGTTGAATTTCATTTTGTTAGCCTTGGCCCAGCTCTCCAATCTATCCAGGTCATTTTGAATTTTGATCCTGTCCTCTGGCATATTAGCAACCCCTCCCAATTTGGTGTCAACTGCAAATTTGATGAGCGTGCCCTCTATTCCTTCATCCAAGTCATTGATAAAAATATTGAACAGCACTGGGCCTAGGACAGAACCCTGTGGCACCCTGCTAGTCACTTCGCTCCAGGATGAAAAGCAGCCATTCGTGATCACCCTTTGGGTTCAGTTGATCAACCAATTACAAATCCAACTAACAGTAGCCCTCTCCAGCCCGCATTTTACTAGCTTCTTTGCAAGAGTGTCATGGGGGACTTTGTCAAAGGCCTTACTGAAATCAAGATATGCTACATCCACAGCATTCCCTTCATCTATCAAGCTAGTAACTCTATCATAAAAAGAGATAAGATTAGTCTGGCATGACTTATTTTTGAGAAATCCATGTTGACTTCTCATGATTACCACGTTGCTTTCTAAGTGATTAGAAACTGACTGCTTAATGATCTGCTCCAGGATCTTTCCGGGTACTGACGTCAGGTTGACTGGGCGATAATTATTTGGGTCCTCTTTTTTTCCCTTCTTGAAGATGGGGACATTTGCCCTCTTCCAGTCTGCTGGAACTTCTCCTGTCCTCCAAGATTTGTCAAAGATTATAGCAAGCAGTTCCAAAATGACCTCTGCCAATTCTTTTAATGTCCTAGGATGCAATTCATCTGGCCCTGGAGACTTGAATTCATCCAATGTGGCTGGGTATTCCTGTACCACCTCTCTACCTATTATGTGCCTCATTTCCCCTGCTTCATCACCTGCTCCCCAACCTCCAGGTTGAGTGCTTGCATCCTTCTGGGAAAAAACTGAGGCAAAGAAGGTGTTAAGTAGTTCTGTCTTTTCTCTTTCCCCTGTTAGTAATTCACCATCTTCTCTGTGCAGCAGCCCTATCGTCTCCTTCTTTCTCCTTTTGCTGCGGACATGTTTTTAAAAAGCCCCTTTTTATTGTTTTTAATGTCTCTGGCCAGCCTAAGTTCGTTCTGTGCTTTAGCCTTCCTGACCTCCTCCCTACATCTCCTATCTACTTGCTTAAATTCTTCTTTGGTGGTTTTCCCCTTCTTCCATTTCCTATACATGTTTCTCTTAACACTTAGCTCAGCTGAGAGTTCTTTAGTCAACCATTCTGGTTTCTTCAGATGCCTTCCATTTTTTCCTCCTTATTGGCACAGTTTTAGACTGTGCCTTCAGTATCTTCTTTTTAAGGAACTCCCATGCCTCCTGAACTCCTTTCCCTTTCACTATTCTTGACCACAGAATTCCAGCCAGCAGCTCCCTAAGTTTACAGAAGTCTGCTTTTTTAAAATCTAAGGTGAGTGTCTGGCTACACTTATCTTCTCCTTCCCACTGAATGCCAAATTCCAATAGGGCATGGTCACTCTCCACTAAAGATCCAACCACTTCTACCTCATTAACAAGGTCATCCCGGTTGGTCAGGATCAGATGTAGAATATTTGATCCCCTTGTGGCCTCTTCCACCTTCTGGACCATGAAATTGTCTGCAAGACAAGCAAGAAACTTGCTGGACCTTGCTGTCTTGGCAGAGTTAGACTGCCAACATATATCCAGGTAGTTGAAATCTCCTATTATTACTGTATCTCTCCTTTTTGAATGTGCAGTCATTTGGTTGAGTCTGGATTGGAGGTCTGTAGTAAACCCCCACCAGAATATCCCTATTGTTTCTCGCTCCCTTAATTCTTACCCAGATGCTCTCAACCTGGCTTTCTGGGTTTAAGTCCTGGCTCTCTTCACAGGTGAAAACATCCCTGCCATACAAGGCTACTCCTCCTCCTTTCTTGTTTGGTCTATTTTTACAAAATAGGCTATACCCCTCTATTCCTATATTCCAATCATAAGACTCATCCCACCAGGTCTCAGTGATGCCTATCAGATCGTATTTATTTTGTTGTACTAGGAGTTCAAGTTCATCTTGCTTGTTTCCCATACTCCGTGCATTAGTGTAGAGACACTTAAGTCCCCGGGCCCTTCCTGCAAGTCCTGTACTATAGTTTCTACTCCTCCCGCCATTGGCCGCTTGTACTACTTGTCCAATATCATTTGAGCCTTTTCCCCCTGCACTCACTGAGTCCTTGCCCTGAATAATATTGCCTCCCTCCCCAGCGGAACTTAGTTTAAAGATCTCTTAATTCTCCTTGCGAGACTGTTTGCAAAAACATTCCTGCCAAGTTTCGTGAGGTGCAGCCCATCCCTCACCAGAAGCCCACGTTCATGGAAATTCAGGCCATGTTCCAAAAACCCAAGCCATTGCCGGTGGCACCACGTGCGGAGCCAGTTGTTGACCTCTGCTATTCCCTTTCCCTACGTGCGCCATATCCTTGAACAGGGAGGAGAGACGAAATGACTACCTGCACACCAAGGTCCTTAAGCTTCGTCCCCATAAGCTCATAGTCCTTTGCAATGTGGTAAAAGCTGCTCCTTGCAGTGTCATTGGTTCTGACATGAACCAAAATGAGGGGCTTATGGTCAGTGGGCTTGACCAGCCTAGTTAGCCTCTCCGTTATGTGGATCCTGGCCCCAGGATTCTTAATGTATCATTTTTCCTCATCATTATCATTTTTTTATTTACATACTGCCATCACTGTACATGGTGCTTTACAAGTAAAAGAGCAATAAAACAGTTCCATGCCCTTAGGCTAATTAAGACATGACATCAAAGAAAAAGGAGATGGCAATGTGGCAGAGGAATAAGTCCAACAGATACTGCCTCTTCTTTTCTATTCTAAGGCCACAGCAGTGGCAACTGGGATGAAGGGTGGGTCTTTCATCTGCCTCTGGGCCAAGGCATGGTGGAAACATGCCCATCTCTTCTTCTGTCCCTCTACAACCAGAGCAGGGGTGGAGGGTCAGAAGTTGGAGAGAGAATTTAATCTGTTTCTGGGTCTAGGTATGATTCAACTGTTCCTCATTCTTCTTCTTTCCCTTCTAGGCCAGGGCAATGGCAGTTGGAGTGAAGGGAGACTCTTTCATCTGCTTCCAGTACTGTACAACCAAGGCAGGGTTGGAGGTTGGAAGAAGAGTCTTTCATCTGCTTCTGGATCTGCGCATGATGGAGCTGTGCCTACCTCTTCTTCTCTCCCTCCGAGGCCAGGGCAGGGCAGCCTTAAAGGCAGTGTTTTACTTGAGTGAGTGGTTTAATGCTTTTTAAACTTTTGTACTGCATATCACTTTAGATGTTCTGTTTTAATTTATACTGCAAATTGCTTTATATCCCATTGAAGAGAAAATAAATAAATAAATAATCCCCACTCTCTCTTCTTGCATTTCCTTATCTTTAAATTTGACTTACCCTGCACAGCTCTTCGAAGAGAAGGGTGTCCTCTGACAATGAGTAATAGCTACCAACTCCCATATCAGTAGAGCAGCAACACATTCAAGGATTAATCTGAATTAAAGGCCTTTCAAGGTGCTGGAAATCAACTCCCCCACCATAGGTTCAGCGCTTTGGAGAGTTCTTGTATAGACTGAGAATTCACTGCTTGGCTGACACTGAAGCTACCAGCCATCACTGCCAACAACCCTTCCGAGAGAGGACTGCCCTCTTGTTAATTAGGGGACATGGCAAAAGAGTTCTCAGAAATTTGAGCTGTTAAGAGTCAAAACCTGTTAAAGAATTAAGTAAGCTAGTGCCTTTTTTAAAAAAAAAGGAGAAATGTAAACTGGTTGATTATGGCAGTTAGCCCAACACGTTTAGAAAGCACTGAGGTGGGAAATTCTGGACTAGAGCTTCAAACCAGAAATGAAAGAAAAGGCAGGTCTCAGAAGTCTAGAGGAAGCTCATAGGGCTGCATTGGGTCTAGTACTTTCCAAACTCTAGTCCTCCAGCTGTGTTGGACTTCAACTCCCAGAAGTCCCAACTGTCTTGGCCAGTGATCAGTGATTATGGAAGCTGAAGGCCAAAACATCTAGAAGACCAGAGTGTGGGAAACACTGGTCTAGACTGTAGAGGATGACATGCAGCTTCCTCCCTGGTTTTGCAACCCACACAGCTCCATGTCCCATTGCTGCTGCAAGGAATGCAGCTTGAAAACATGGTGAGCTTTTCCTGTAAATGGTGACCTTTTTCTTCGACTACTGCCACTGCAGCCTGTGGTGGGTTAAGCAGGGGCCAGTGTGGTCCTGCCCTGATAGCTGCCCACCCTTCATCTAAAGCCTAGAATCTAACAAGCTATTTCCGCCAGTTGTGGTGTCACCCCAGCACTGAGTATTTAAGCGGGGGAGAGAGAGTCTCAAAACTTACAAGAGAGTCTGAATCCCATATCAAGCTAACCAGTCAAATGCTTTCACTGTGGGCTTTCTAATAGAACTGTGTGGATAGAGCATATTTAAACCAGAGAGAGGATATGGCTTGCAGGGTGGGTTGAAATGGAGAGCCAATAAAAAGGCCATTTAAATGTGCAATTCACGGCCACTGAAATAACCTCCCACATCTTCATTTGCTACTACTATGCATATATGGCTTTAAAAGACAAAATGTATTCCATTTTCAAAGATGAGCTATAATATGACGATAACCAAACTTTTTTATTATTATTTTTGCTCCTGCAAGTAATATTTCATTAGGAAAGGAAAGGACAAATTGAGTTTTAATCTTTTCCTCACTATAGAATTAAATCATTGTACTTGTAAATTATGCATGTGAAATTACCAACAATTTGGGCTTGTGCTATTTCCAGTAAATGTGCTAATCCTGAATTATGTGATTTGCACAGTTTCAGATAGACTAATTTGTCACGGCTGACTGAATCCATTTAGTGCCTCCTTAAAGGTGTGGATGAATTTGATTTTGAAACAGATTTACATCCTTTGCACATAGTAGTAAAACTGTTGGCAAATTTTTCAGATCCATCCCATAAATTTCTCCCTTTCAATACCTTTAAGGTCAGAGAGAAGGGTAACTGCAACAGATCTTGAGTAAAATTAGATGGGAAATTAAATGCCTTTTTTTGCAGCATCTAGCCTGAACGTTTGTTCCACATGTAAGGGTAGGATAATGGAGAAAGGGGACTGTGAGGTTAAGGAGTTTATCCCTCCTGGAGTCTTCTTGTGGAAAGAACTTGTCAGATTCTGAATAACCAGGCTGGGATTTGAGGAGAATACGAACAAATCAACCCAGACACATTGATAGGCAAGCCAAAAGGGAGGAAAGGGAAAGGGAAAGGGAAAGGGAAAGGGAAAGGGAAAGGGAAAGGGAAAGGAAGAATAGGGGAAGGAAAGGAAAGGAAAGGAAAGGAAAGGAAAGGAAAGGAAAGGAAGGGTGCTATTGGGGTAAAAATTATCTCACCAGTTTCACTCAGAGCTTTGAAACACTACTTTTGGATTACAAAGCCTGGGATCCCATTAGCCAGCACGGCCAGGGACTCTGCTGGCTAGAGGATTCTGGGAGCTGTAGTACAAAAATTATTTGTCCAGGCTCTTTTTCTCTTGTCCTGTTTACAGATATGAAGTTAGTATGGGGGCATTTGAGCAATCTGTGAGGAAGCATGGTGAACTGGGGCACCACTGTGGTGCAGACTTTTTGGTGAATCACAGCCTCCCTCTGACACCACAGTGCCTTTATATGAAGCCACAGTCTAGTGATGCCCATTGTTGTCGTCCCCACTCTGGGACTGTGTAGTTGAACAATAAAGTGCATGCACACACACACATACCCACACACACACACCAGGCAGTGACATACGTAGTGTAAATAGCATCTAGGGCAAGCATGGAAGTTGCACCCTGAACTTTGTTACCCCTACCCCTACTCTCCACCCCTACCTACATGTTTTTTTTTGCACCCTCCATGCATTGACATCTGGGGAACATGTCCTACTTGCCCCACTCTAGATACGCCTATTATACCAGGAGCCAAGAATGGGATCAGTGTTGCTCGCAAGACTGTAAAACAGGCAATGGGCTGGGAGAGCGTGGTCAGAAAGGGTGAAAACTTTCCCTGCCATCTCCACCCCTCCCAAGTACCCATGCTTGATGGGAAAAGGTCTAAAACAGCTTTTGATTCAGCTCTGGCAATAATGCAAGTAGCCAAGGTGCAAAGAAGAATTGGAAGCTGTATTTCGACAAAACAAAGATAACTGAATTATTTCTTTCTCCAAGGCTTTTGGGAAAGAAGAGAAAGGGAAATATTTGATTATGTGGATGGGAGGATAGTCACTGGAGAAAGAAGCCAAGCTATCCATTCGAAGGAGAAACAATCTGGGGCGCTCCAGCTGAGACTGGGCTGTTTCAGCATCCAGCTGGAGCATCAGAGGCTGGAAAATTCTAACTTACAGTAAAGGGACCATCCCCTACTGCAAGTAGAAAGCCAGCAAATCAGTGAGGAGTCTGGTTTGTAGCCCTTCTCCCTTGTCTCTTAGCCTTCCACATTCATCTGCAGTTATGGGGATGTGGACTGAGGTAAAGCTTTGTTTCAGGTATTGAAGAAAGGTATATAATCTTGTAAATCTACCTGAAATCACTATTGGCTGACATCCAGAAGCTATTATTCAACAGGCAGATATCTGTTCAAAGCTTACAATGTCTGAGAGTCTCAGTAGTTTATTAAACAGAGATTCATTTAATAATTCATAAGGAATAATCTCTTTTTAACATCTTGGTTAAAAGCTTGAATATGATATGCTAGTTTTATTGGTCTTTAAAGCACAATTTATGTTTTAAAAACAAAACTGCCATTGTTTTGTACAAGACTTCCTTTTCAGTTCCAGTTTTGCAAATAAAATTCCCATCGCTCTCTCTTTCTCTCTGTCTCTCTCTCTCTCTGTCAGGGGTACATTTCTGTAATAAGTTTTCCAGGAACAGATTCAGTTTTTTAAGGCACGCTCGTTTATATTCCGGATACATCAGACCAATATAACAAGTAATTGGGCCAACACAGCATGTATTGTGGCAAAATAAATCTACCAGAGTAGCTGCTACATTCAGATTTACATAAGGGCTTCAGCTGAATTCAAGATTGAAATAAAAACTTAAGCCACAAAAGATGAAGAGTTTTCTTTGAGGACAAAGACTCCCTGGTTCTGCATCCATCTGTATTTTTGATGCCACTTTTATACCACTCTGTAATTTGGCCACTTAGGCTTTAAATGTAGAGTTTCAGTAATATTGGCTGGCTCAGTGTTGATAAGATGACAATATATAGGCTATAATGGTTGAACATTCTGAAACACGAGGATTATTGAATGCACATGTGTCGAACACAAGGCCTGTGGGCTGAATCTGGCCCACCAGGCCATTTCATGTGGCCCTCACACCTCTCCTGCGGCTGCGGCATTCCTCCCACCTGGAGAGCCCGATCCCCACACTGTGTGCCCCTGGCTGCCAGTATTCTGAAGAGGGGCCCAGCAGCCAGAACTCACAATCTACTTCTGACTGCTCGTCTGTCCAGTTCTTGCTAGCCACAAGGCAATGCTTTGATGGTGAGACTTGGACAGAGGAGCAGTCCAAAGTAGACGTAGATCACGTGTGCTGGCTGCTGGGCCCCTCTTCAGAATACTGACAGCCAGGGGCCCGCAATGTGGGGATTGGGCTCACTAGGTACAGAGAGAGGCAGGTAGGGCAGAAAGAGCCATGCGGGGGGGGGGAGCAAAAAGAGGCACAGGGGAGGAAAGGAGCAGAAAGAGGCACAGAGAGGGTCTGAGGAGCAGAAAGTGGCACACTTTGGATGTATTGACCAATTCCATGTCACTCTACAGAGGTATAGGGACCATAAACTACAATCAAATAGCCCCAAAATGTCCAAGAAAAGAAAAGTTGATTCAGAGGGAAGCCAATTTAAAAACCAGTAATAATTGAATGCAGAGCCAATTATTTAATATGATAAAAGAGTAGATACATTTATATAGCCTTACAGATACAACTGGCCCTTTGAGGCCAACCATTATGCTGATGCGACCCAAGATGAAATTGAGTTTGACACCCCTGAATTAGCATTTTTACCCAGTGTTGCCCAGGATTTTATTTTCTCATAGGTAACACTTGTTAGAAGTATCTTAGGAATTACTCTACCTCACTTTAGGAATTAGATGTGGTTGAAATACACAGGTTTGAGATCATATTCTCTAATTCCTCAAACTGTGTTGTCCACTACCTGTAACTTTTCCCCATATTCCCCTATCCAATTTGTATTCAGAGTTATTAACATACAGAGGTTGGGTTCCTGAGGGAATACAGTGCCCTCCTCCTTGCTGCTAGGCCTCATCTCCATAGAAACCAGCCTATTCAAGGCAGGCACATTTGACTGAGGCCAAAGAGCCCGCTGGCTGAGAATTCTAAAGGCCCCTCCCTAAACTGCCAACCCCAGGATTCCATAGAATCTTCTCAGGCAGCCAATCATCTGAGGTCTTTGCCTGCCTGACACAAACAAATTCACAAACTTTGACTTTTATATATTAGATAGTTATGGGAGAAAAGAAACACCTCCATTCTAGCATTGGGCCTGGAGCATTTGTGTTGAGTATTAAGCCACACACTTTTCACATGGAGCCCCTTTCATAGTACAGAGTTACAGCACTATGATTCCACTTTAATTGCCATGACTGCATCCTATGGAATCCTGGGAGGGTTATAGTTTAGTCAAAGGCATTGGAGAAGCTGTCTAGCTGACGATTCTAAAAACTCCTCCCTCCACTGCCAATCCCAGGATTCCATACAATGTTGCCATGGCAGTTAAAGTGGAATCATAGTGCTATAACTGTGTACTATGAAAGGGTCTCTAGTGGTTCAGCTTTAGTTCCATCTCCTTTACTTTTAACCTCTCCTCCATCAAAGCATCCTTAGTAGGACCACAATTGGAGATGGGAGGGATTGGGCATCATGGACTTTTCTTCCAGCTGATCACAACAGGAAGAGTCAGCCAAGCTGGTGCAAGGACATTCATCCATTGTAACACATGGACGAATCCACTTCATTCAGGTGTCTGCTACCCCACAAAAATCAGTTGATGCAATCTGAGTTGCCCCTTAAGATAGTAACAAACATTTGAACCCTGGCAAGAACAGAGTGATTACCAGTGGCAACTGATGGTTTCCATGTCAATGGGACGGTGAAACTCCTGTAGGTTTTAGTTCCAACATTAAAGGAGCTCTTCAAATTGCTGTCCATGTTCAGTACCTTGGACAGCAGAATCTTAGACAGCACTTTGGATATCTCTTTCAAAATCTGGATTAAAACCTGGAGCAGATCCACTACTCCCACAGACAAGGAAGACACTGGTCACCACTGAGGATTATCCCCCCCACACCGCTTTAAATGAAAGTTTATTGATAGACTGGGGCAACTAGACAGGTTCAGAGGCTATGGCACCCTTTGGGGATTTCACAAACTACTGAAATAAAATAAAAATACATCCAACTCCATTTCTGGTTCTCAAGAATGAATGTTTTTAATGTTAAACAGAGAGAAGGACGTGCAAGCTCTTCAGAAGGTAAATTATCACATCTAGAAATTCTGGAAGCAGTAATTCAGACTTTTTTCCCAGAAGAAAATCAGTTGGGGGATTATTTTTTCCCAGAAGAAAATCAGTCAGGGGATTCTAGAGGTGTTGAGGGCCACAAAAACATCCCCGGGGGGCCACATTCAGCCTCAGGGTCTCATTTTGCCACTCCCATGTTACCTGAACCTAGAGCAAAGTTAGAATTTGGTTGCATGCAGAAGACTAGAGAAGACAAGCAGAAGCATTGATATATTACTCTCAGATTCTCTGGGAGGGGCAATAGGATGCTACTCCTGATGGGCATTATATCAAAATAATTTTGTGGTAGAAGATTATGGATCATTAGATTGGAGCGGACCTAACAGCTGTACAAGATTGTTTGATGAGTGCTATAGTGTAGCACCACAGAAAGCAAGAGCCAAGCAAACAGCTCGAAGATGCCAGGGAGGATGTTTATAGCACCGTGGGTTTTATTAACAGGTAGCATGCCGAGGTCAAGAGGTGTGCCAGGAACTTTTGGTCTGACTAAAGCAAATGACTACACTAGAAAATATGATGCACTTTTACATGACTCTAAAAAGTGGTAAATAAGCCGATCCATCAAGGTTATAGCTATAGTTTTAATTCAGGGAGCACTAGACGCTCTTTTTATTTCTCAAGGAAGAAGAAAGTTAGATAACAGTTAACAAGAAGATCAGCTTCACCATTTACACTCAAAATTTGATATGCTCCATTTGAAATAATAGTAGTCGTAGTGGCAGTAGTAGTACTAGTAGTGAAGAGCCAGTGTGGTGTAGTCGTGTGAGCACTGGATTATGACATGACCCTCAAGATCAGGATTTAATTCTCTGTTCAGCCACAGAAACCCATTGGGTGATCTTGGTTGCATGACACACTGTCAGCCTCAGAAAATCCCATGACAGGGTCATCTTAGGGTCACCATAAGTCAGAAACAATTTGAAGGTACACAACAAGTATAAATAAGAATTAAATGCAATTTAAAAGATTAAAAAGCTATTAAAAACAGTACAGTTTATAACAATACAGCACCCCCTAGCTTATTCTTTAAAAACTTTCCTAGACTAAGCTAAGCTAAATCTCCTTAGCAAAACTAAGTCTAGGAGTAAACTCAAACTGTGAATGTATGTCTTGGAAGGAATCTAAGGCCCTTTCCGCACGGCATGGCTGCCCTGCAGTTGGGACATGATGGCAGTACTCCGCGGGTTGTGTTTCTGCATGACACTGTTGCAGTCCCACCACCATATTGTCCCCATGCATTGCGCAAGCGCGGTATTTGTAAAACGGAAAAAATCATTTTTACACTTACCATCATACCGCGCTGCCACCTTTCCTGGCCATATGGAAGGGCAGAAGTGCACGGGCAATGCCTCCCTCCCCAGTGCAGCTAGTGCCCAGGTGAGGTGCAGAGGGAAGAATTCCTAGCCGGCTTTCCTTCCCCTCCAGGGCTGCAACGAAAGGACTTTACTGAACCCCGTTATGGGTAAATGGCCCAACTCCACCTAACACAAGCTGGATCCCTATCGCTTGTTCTGTCTTTTCAACTCACCAGGAGCACCTCTGTCTTGTCTGGATTAAGATTCAGTTTGTTCAATCTCATCCAGTCCATTACAGTTGACAAGCACTGGTTTTAAATGAAGCAACTGAATTTTGAATGTGAAATCTTACTTCCAGATTCATGTGCTTTAGGACTATTAATATTTCCCCATTTTGAGGGGAAGAGAGGGGCATAGACAGAAAAAGACAAAAAGTCAGAGGCCAAATATTAAATACTTTGGCATGTCTTCTTTCAGATCCTGTGAAAAGCTAAATGTCATGATGTAATTAATAAATGGTATTAGAAAGTATCAAATGAACGCTTTTTGGGAATGAGTATTAACATTTCTGAGTATGCAACATGCATGTCAATTCAGAGTTTGGCTCAAAACTCCCAGTATACCCCACCCAACATGACCAAGGGAATATACTGGCTGAGGGAATCTGGAAGCTGTGCTTTGACAAGCAGTGCAACAATTAGCAAATTTTAGCACGCGCGCGTGTGCACACACACACACACTGCTGTTCTTACCACCTAGAAAATATTTATGGTTGGACAGCCCACAGGGAGAGACAGAGCTTGTCTCACTCTTCCTCCTTTCTCTTTAACAAAGGCCGTTTCCGCACCTTATCATTTTCCATTTACATCCTGTCATGACCCTGGCATTCCCACTACCAGGATGGGAATGCAGCTCAAACACTCCCCTTTTCACCCAGCTAGCTGCCTGTGGAAGGGTAGCATGAAGGATATTATCCTTCCTTCTGCAGTGCAATTGGCCACTTCCTGTCCTGCACTGGGGAAGGAAGCATGTAGATTGCCCTTCCGCCATTTCTGCATGGCCGCCGGTGTTGGGAGCATCATGCAATTGGAAGCTGTTACCTGATTTTTTCCAGTAATGGAATATCCCATGATCTAAATGGGTGGGGATATGTCAGCAGCGGGATCACAATGACATCATGCAAAAGCATGACTTGCAGACCAGCAGCAATGCACTGCCATCATGGGACTGTGACATTATGTGGAAACATCCTAAGTTTCAGAATGCCTGAACAGATCTAAAGTCAAGCAGGGAATACTGAAATAAAATAGCACTGTGAAAATATCAAGTATGAAATAAATAACCATCAAATACCACATTCTAGTATCAAATATTATGTGAATATTTGGAGAATGTTTACAAAATATCAGGTGAACAGTTAACATCACATGCAGAGGAGAATTTGGAGGGTGGAGTTCCTTTCATAGAGCTTACCCAAACATTTAATGAGACATTAATCCAGCACTGGGCAACTGCCATAGGTCCAGAAGCTATTTTTCAAATTAGCCAGAATTCTTCTGGGAGTACTATATTAGCATAAAAATGGTTCCACAAGCAGTCACACTTTCTTGTGATAATGCTGTCCCTCATGCAACCAGTTATTCAGCAAGTACATACAGAGCCCTCTCACACACAACTTTGGCTTGGTTGGTGGCGGGCTAATTGAAGGAGGAAGGCTAGAAAGTTGTCATGAGGCCTAAATGAGGTACAGCTACATTAAAGAAAACAATTTGCTTAGACTCAAACAATGTTTTAAGTTCCTAGTGATTTCAAGTTAAGTTAAACATGTACAGAACATACTGAGCCATGTTCCAAAATGTCATCACATATTCTGCTGGTATGATAAGAACTAGAGTACTGAAATAAGATATTAAGAACCAGAGTGGCATACATATTTGGAATTAACACTTGCTGGGTTTATCTGTGTGTTGTAGTCTTTTTGTCATGTCCTGGACAACTAGTACTTCACAAACTTCACTCAGAGTTAAAATAGAAGTGTTTACTGCTAGATGGCAAGCAACACAGGAACTTTCCTGAGAAGCCACTGAGACTATCACATATCAGGTGGCTATAGATTTTATATTTTATATCTACAAATTTGGGTGCAAATAGCAGTGATTGGTGAAAGACATAAATCTCACACCATCCCACGAGTTAGGCATTTTCCCAGACCTTCCATTGTTTATATATCTTTTATCCTTGAAGCAGGAGCAAATGCTTGTCTTCTTATCTTGAGCTTTGCCAGTTCCCACAACATTTTTCCAATGCTTTTGAATTCCCACTCTAATCTTCTCCCCCTTGCCTGGATACACTATAGCAATGAACAATAAAGCAATTAACAATTCCATGCCCTGGAATACCTTAGTGAGTTTCAACTGGATAAATCGTTGCAATCTGCGATTGGCAATTGATACTTGGTAGCACTTTAGCAGACTATTGCAATATCTGAGGGCGTTTCTGCCCTACACTGTGATAGTGCTATTATTCCACTTTCAGCATCCTGTGGAATTCTGGGGTTTGTAGTTTCCTGAGGCCAAAGAGCTCTCTGGCTGAGGACTCTAAATGCTCCTTCCTAAACTACAAACCCCAGGATTCCATAGGATGTTGAAAGTGGAATAATAGCACTATAACAGTGTAGTGCAGAAAGGCCCTAAGCTTCTACTACATATACTACTACTTTTCCAGCAAAAACTTATGACAGGAGCCATGCATCCTGACACATTTGTTGTTCAATTGTTGCCACTACATAGTCTTGCAGGAATTCTGCACCAAGCTGGTTTACTTTCTTGTTCAGGGTGGGCACTTGGGCTACCAAGCCAGTGTCCACTCAGCACTGCACTGTCAAATAAACTGCCGAGTTCAATCTACTGTTACACGCCATTCAAAAACTATAAGGGTAATATCCACTTAACACAACAGGTGGGCTCAAGGCCATTTTGCAACTTGTAAGACCCAACATAATTATCTTGTACTGCACTAAACGAATATAAGATCTTGGCCATAAAAATTGGTTATGTGTATGTAAAATTGGCAACATGTATGCAAACTAGCTAAAATTAATTTTAAAATTAATTCTTTGTTGACTGTTAAATTCTTTAGACTTCTCTACACATATTATTCCCTGCACATGTTATTAACAAATAAAATGTCCCCACTCCTACTTATTATTACATTTCGATTTATCTAATATATAAAAGTCAAAGTTTGTTTGGCTGTATCAGGCAAAGATCTCATATGATTGGCTGCCTAAGAGGATTCCATGAAATCCTGGGGTTGGCAGTTTAGGGAGAGGCCTTTAGAACTGTCAGCGAGAGAGCCCTTGGGCCTCAGGCCAGTTGCTATGGAAATGAGACCTAGCAGAAAGAAGGAGGGTAGTGTATTCCCTCAGGAACCCAACCTCTGTATGTTAATAACTCTGAATACAGATTGGATTGGGGAGTATAGACAAAAGTTACACGTACTAGACAAGACAGTTTGGAGAATTAGAGATGCAGGGCCTCAAATCTTTCTAACAAGTATTAAAGGGCACCTTTTTTTCACCAATGCTGGGGATGTAACCAGAAATTCTGGTTTATGGTATGAGTAGTAATGCAAAAAAGTAATAGAGAAGAAGACTGAATTAGTCCCAAAGCTGTTCCTATTGGGAATATTTGACCTAAATCTGGCTATGAGGGAGAGCAAAGAAAGGGTTATATGGCACATGATCACAACTGCCAGGATTGTATATGCCAGGCATTGGCAGAAGGTTTCAATTCCATCAAAAAAGGAATGGATGGAGAAATTAATAGAAGTTGTAGAAATGGATAAGCTCACTCATCTTCTAGATAATCACCCAAATCACAGATTTCTTCAAACATGGCAACCATTTCTAAGTTGTTTGCAAAGGGTAACGTAAAATGTAATATAAGAGTGAACTTTTTATAAATTGTGTGCAACGTGTATTTTCACAAATGAAACTAGGTATTTTCCACAAAGGAGATAAGAAATTGATAGTATGGAACTAGAAGTAGAATGCTCCTTGATAATATTATCAACACACGTAAGTTCTGTTAAGACAGCAATTTATATAATTAGTTAAGAGCTAACAAACCATGTCTGGATAATTAGATAAATTGTTAATACCAATGTGTTTCAATGACAGAATGTCATAAATTACAACTGAAAATGTAAAGGGGGAATTTAATAACAATGAAATTTACCCAGTCTGTAGCTCTATCAGAAAGGGAAGTCAATCATCAATGTAGTTGTAGGTTTTTTTCATGTTATTGTTTATGTGGACAGCCATTGTTTTGTTTTTATCATTTTTTATTTTTTCATTTGTCTGTATACTGTACTATTTCTCCAGTTACTGTTTCTATGTTGTTCTTTTTTCAATCATCACGTTATTTTTCTACTCCATGTGATTGTAATAGAAATTAATAAAAGTAGTTTATTAAAAAAATAATCTTTCTAACAAGTATTACCTATGAGAAAATAAAATCCTGGACAACGCCGGGTATATCGTAGGCAACGCTGGGTATATACACTAAATCAATTGAATGTGATATTGACTATAATACAGTCATCTCTCCATATTCACTAGGGTTAGGGGCATAGGACCTCCCTAAAAGTGAAAAAAAAATGAATAACTCTGGGCCCTCCCAATCCATATCTAACACATTAAAAAAAGTATGATCACCATATTCAACCCATCATGGATTCCTTTGAGGCATCAGGGTTTCTGCACAAGGCAGATGTGGATAGCTGGTGGGGATTACTGCCACCCCCACTGCTGCCCCACATAGGAACTTAGAAGTCTCATTCGCAGTTTCTCAGTCTCATGAGGCTTGCAGTCCCTATTAAAATGGCATAGGGAGGCAACAAAGGTGACAGCAAATAATCCGTGAGTAAACAAATCCACAAAAGTGAAACCCGCAAATGTGGAGGGCTGACTGTATTTACCATGCCATTGACTATGGTCAATATCATTCCTTTTGGCTTTGCCTATAGTACCTTTAGCAGTTTGTCACCAAATTTCAGTAGGAAATGTGATGCTAGTTTGTTGTTGTTGTTGTTTTTTAATATAACTTCTCTGAGTAGTAGGTGGCCGTAAACATGAGATGGTAGCTGCATATGAGCCACCATGGGCTACAGTTGCCAAACCCAATTTAATCATCCTCTTAGTGAACTTAGTGAACTATAAGTATCATAAATTCATTTTGGCTTGTGATGATAATACTGGGCAATCTCTCTCTATATATAGTATATAAAGCATACCAAATGATTATGTACATGGTGAGTATTTCTGCAAGACTGTTATACAGTGCTCCAAGAAAGGCCAAGAAAGGTGAATTTCATTTTCGATGAATGAGTGGTTATTTATCTATATGGGTCATGAATCCCAAGAAGCTGATATCAGCACAAATAGAGGCCTCCTATATTAAAATTCCTTTCGCTGGTGAATTCAACTCAACTATGTTACACCCTTCTGTCCCCTCCCTCAAAAGGCATAAATTTATAACTGCCCTGGAAGACAGCCTGACCGGGAAATCCTATGCCCATGGGAGTTTTATAGGACTATTATTTTATTCAAATGAGAATAAACTACTTACTTCAGCAACCTCAGATCAGCAGTGGCTTGGGGGCAAAGTGCATTTGATCAAAGGAAGCTGCAAACGTAAGAAGATATATTATTCCTGTGAACATATACAGCCCTCAACCCAGCCTACAATTACACCCTGTGAACAGAGGTGGTGATGTTTATGATGACCTATTTTAAACTCCAGAAGTTTGGCTCTGCAACTGATGTGCACAAACTTTGTCCAAGAGAACCTAATCAGGGGAAACAAACGCTAATTCAGGGGCGGGTAACTTTGCATAGACTGAAAGCTAATTTCCTCTTTATACCCAGGACCTGGTATGAGTCCCCATCACCTTCTTAGGCATGAAAATCTTGACTTAGTTCATCCTACCACATAAGTAAAACATATATGTCAATTTTCCTTTTCATAGGCTGTGATTCTGAGTGTTTGTATAGATTTTTCAGTGACATTTTTGCACATCAGGATTTTTTTCTGTGAAAATTTCACTAGCAAAAAAGCTTGCATTTGGTGGGAAAGCTAACAGTTTTGCACAAAATATTATATTTTGCACAAATGTCACACCTTTTTTGTGAAAAAGAGAATGTTGTGACAACATTTTCTCAAAGAAGTCTGGAAATGTGGAAAAAAAATTCATGCCAAAATGCTCAAAACCTCTTGCAATGTGTCAAGATATGTTGAGACTTTTTTTCTTCTTGAAAACAAATATACAAATATTCTTTATCCCTGTTCTTTATCCCTATATTTCATTTCTAGCTTGTTTTGAGGTTTTTTGTTTGTGTTTGTTTGTTTGTTTGTGTTTTGGTGGCACAATTTCTCACCCAAATTCAGCAGTGTGGTTGAGAGCAATGACCCATTCTTTCAGGGCCACATGCAGCTGGTGGCAC